>JAPYYT010000154.1:0-136466 GCA_030522565.1 Ceratosolen corneri | reverse complement strand
TATATATATATATATATACGTGATATAAATGTTTTTAAGAATATACATGATGGTGGATTAATACGTATAATGCAGCATATAATATATAAAAATGGCAATGATTTGTGAAATATAAAAGTATTTTTTTTCGTATTATGTATTTCCTAATAATAATTTAAGAATGAAAAAAAAATTCTCATAGTATGAAAATTCAAGATACAATTATTTATAAAACGATATTTTAAATATGTCACATTCTGTTTTGAAAGTTTAAATAAATCACTCGGTTAATTTTTTTTGTCGTAGATTCAAAATTAGTATTACCCCTTACGTATTATCTCATAATACAACAATTAAAACAATTTGTTAAATTATTAACAAAATGTAATATCAAAAGTATGAAAAGAATCCAATACGCATCGGACAAATTATAATTCATACTAATAGAGAATAGTTCGATGCACCAATTGTAATTCACTCAAAAATTTTTTCTATAAATATTTGTATAACGAAGCTTCAACTGGGCCTAAATTTTCCACCAAAAAGAAAATACCATGAAATTCAGAACTCTAAAAGCTACATAATGTCAAATTAGTCGCGTTCGGCAAGTGGAAAGTATCAGCGACAATTAAAATCAGAAATGGAATGGAAGAAGGGAATTTCATGATGTTGCTTAATAGAGCGAAAGAGGAGGCGAGAGGAAAATGGCAGGAAGGCTGAAAAATCGCCGTGAAGAGGTAAATATTCAAAGAAGAAAGTTGGAGGGAGAGAGAAGGGAAAAGGTCTCGTATATATGGGATCAGCTATTCGAAATATGCTGACTTTTAGAGGTGAAAGGCGGCCGAGCAAGGGCCATAGTTCACTCGCAGTATAAATGAGAGGAAGAGAGTGAAGACGAGACCACAAAGGCTGTGGTTGGCTCGAATTTCGCGGACAAATGTGTCGTCGGTAATTACAGAACTTTTAAAGTTAAAAAAACTCCCGTCAAATCGTCCGATGCGCGCACCGAAAAAATAAATTGCAGTGATAAATATTATAAACTATTTTAACGGTTGATGAAACAATCGTTGCAGTGTTTATCAATAAGTCGATTGGCAATAAGTGCAGGAGTGAGAGAGAGAAGCTTGCATTTAAACTCATTATGTACATTATTAGTTTCATATTTAGCGGAAATTACATTTATATTAAGAATGAGCATGTGTTGCAATGTTATCGGACATTAAGTCTGTCGAGTATAGAATGAATTGCATAATTATAGTATTTCATAAATATAATAATAATAAATTACGATAATTGAGGGCTGTAATATTTTTGCGACTGCGTAATTATAGTTCTTGCTTGGCATAAATTATATATATGAAAATATTAAGCAATAATTTTAAGAAAATGGAATTACCGTGAAATATTTCACCTCGAATGAGTTTCATCAGTTCTTTAATATAAGAATATACTTTATATAACTCATATTATATTTAACTTAGTGAAGCCTTTCATAAATAAAATTCTAAAATTTAAAAAGGAACTGAGCAAATGCATAGGAAAGCCAAGATTGCGGAATAATGACGGTGAAAATTGTCAATATTAAAGATTTCGAGGAAAAAATGAGATATTGAAAAAAAAAAGGTAAAATACAGTTATCAAAATAGTGGAGGAAAAGTTGGTTGAAAAAATCCTTCAAAGTAATGCGAGAGAATTATATGAAAAATATTAAAACAATGTTTAGGAGAGTAAATATTTTTTAAATTTTAGTAATTGCATTTCAGTTATATGCACTTCGTTTGTAAAAGGAACTTTCGCCATAATGAACATTTATTTCTTTAAAATAGCATTCGAGTAAAATAATTTCTATGCAGGTAGTTGAGGCTGGAATATAATAAGTCATGATTTTACACTCTAACGACGGCGTTTAAATCATTTTCTCAAATCATCTATTATATAACCAAGTGAGAAAAATAGCATAGACCTTTTGG
The DNA here is from genome assembly GCA_030522565.1 of Ceratosolen corneri. Taxonomy (NCBI): domain Eukaryota; kingdom Metazoa; phylum Arthropoda; class Insecta; order Hymenoptera; family Agaonidae; genus Ceratosolen; species Ceratosolen corneri. The sequence continues at coordinate 134,517 of JAPYYT010000154.1, read as the reverse complement.
ATTTACATTTTTGATATTAAATACATAGAGATGATCTGATTATGTTGACGATGACTAAATGATTACTTCGAGTCGGTATTGGGAAGCCACGGGCAAAAGCCTATTAAACATTTAGAAATTTATGCTGCCTTATTTAATATTACCACATGCAGATGAGATTTTGTTTTTACTTGCATTAAAGTCAAATTTGATTTTACATATCGAATGTGTTGAGATTTTTTTTTTTAAATAACATCATTTTAATTTAGAGAACTGAAAATTTCTAACTCACGAAGAAAAGATTTTTCATTGGTTTTTTTATTACGAATTAATCAGGCCTGAAACCCCTTAACATATACTCCTTGCTTCCTGAAAACTTGGTATAATAAATTTCAGTTCATCGTGAGATATTTAATTCAAATTTTTGCAATAGCCCTTCGTTAAATAATTTATATAATTATACAGGATATTTTTAGCATATTTAATTATAAGAATTCTTTTAGGAAAAAAATGCCAACTGAAAACTATATGATAAGACATGAAATTATTAAATATAAACTTTTATACAATTTATTAGAAAAAAGCAAATAAACGGAGAAGATCAAACAAAACGTTAAAAAAAAAAAAACTTCTACCTATACAATTTCTTTATTTATCTTTACAATTAATAAAATTGCTACAGACTAGTAATTCACAGTCAATTATATTCAAATTATATAAATAGGTAAATATTTTTGCCTTTCTACGTATAAAAAAATACATTATGTGCAATGACTAAACGTAATTCACCGATAATGCTTAACGGAGCATACAATGGAAAGTTAAAACTTTTAAATTTCAATATTCAAATAATGGCACATTAATATTCAATATATGAGAGAGTCAAAAGAAGAAAATTGTGTACTTTATGACTGCTTCCCAATAAATCAATACGTCTTTAAAAAGAAGAAAATCAAGTAGTTGATTAAGATTTCAATTCACAATCTACCACTCCGTAATCAAATTATGTATTTGATTCTTGTTAATTGAACGGTAAATTATTTTCTATCATTTTAGTCATTGAAATTTTATTATCATTGACGAAACGTTTAATACACCTTACGCTTTCACAGCAATAAATCAATCCCCCGACCAACTAATTCGTTGCTCTTTCCTCCGCTCTTATCTCGTGTGTCATGACCATTTTGCGGTGATTCTGGACATGCGATGTAACAATTACTCTGAAATTCCCTTCGCAATATGTGCATCAATTTATATAAAACCGATAAGGATAAAAAAAATAAAGAGGGGGGCTCCTCTTTTTTTTTTATTTATATTTTGGAAAATAACTGCAATTTTTTATAGCTTTAGCACCTAATAATATATAACTTATAGGAGTATAAATACGTGCTTGAGAATCATCTACCGACAGTTTTCAAAACGAAACTTTATTACAATTTCAATCTCGATATTACATTTAATACTTTCATTTTAAAACATAAAAATTAAAATTATAAAAAATTAAAAACTATAATAATATTAATTTTATCCAATTGATATATAAAAAATTCCTAATATTATAAATACCAATTAATGTAATTGTATAATGTAATTGTAATTATACACAAAGTTAATAAATATAGTTTTCAAATGACAAAAATTGACGAGGGGTGCATCCCGACTATGATATAAACAAATTCTACTAGAGATTCACACACACACACGCGCGCGCACGCACATGAATTGAAAATTAATCTCAAGTAATTAAAAGAACTGTAGGCAACGTGAAAACTTGGCAACAAAATAACTACTAAATCGAGCAATCGGCATCCCTTTAACAAGCGTACACTTGCAAGTAACTTTTGGCGTTGAAATTTCATTCGTCAACCGACTAAAAAATAACCAAAGTATTCTTACGGCATTAGGCTTTAGCTAAATAGCCAAGAAATGTCTAGGATATTTGTCGTGAACCTAGGGCGGCTGCCAAGGGAGTGGAAAGGTCGCGCAGGCAAATATTGGTACTGTCTAGTGGACCCAGGCGATTTGCATAATTAAATCTCGCTGCTTTTCGAAATGCTCCTTGCGATAATAGCAATAATTAAAACTGCACAGCTGCGGCTTATTTATGAGTGCGAGTGAGAGGTGCGAGAGGAGGAAAAATGTGAAGAGTGCGCGCATGCTTGAAAACTTTTCGAGTGATTCTTCTTCGTAATTAATTAAAGTGATATACGTACGGCTGAAGGCATAAGTACACGTGCAGATGATTGTAAGTATATCTATTACTTAATGAGTATATGCGACGCAAATTGTAAGCTTATCCAGTTAATTTCGTTAATATTAATTATTTTGCGAATTACTAGTTACTACACACTGGCAGAAAATACATTAACAAATTTAGAATTATTTCATTTTTCGTTTGCTGTTTATCTGTCAGTTACGTCATAAACGTTAAATAACAAGGCGCTAAAATTTCTCTAAATATATTACAATTTTTCCGTCTACGTGACGTTAGATAATTTCCTAAAAAAATTAAATTTAGATAAAAACAACCAATATTTGACAGATATACATATATATATAAATATCAAAGAAATTCTTAAAAATGAATGCCAAAGACAGATTTTTTTCACCAAATATAAATCATTACTTTTTAATTATAATTTTCATTAATTAGCTTATGAAACTATCAACAGCAAAAAGTATTAAATTAAATTATATTTGAATTTAAATTTGTTTTGTAACTAAACAATAATTTTACATTTAAAAGTGATATTTATTTTACTATTGAAGCATTGAATACATAATCGGAAACTCTTTAATTCATTGCTTTCATTATAAGAACAAATTTATTCTTAATTATATTACAAAACTACTTAAAATAAGGTTAAATTGAATATTCCATTTCATAAAAGATTATAATTCATTTTTATGCATACACTTTATGTGTATTTTTTCTTCTCCTTATAATTTTCATAATTATAAATTCAGATTATATTAAATTTACTTTATATAAACAATTATGATCATTCGATGGTCATATAATAAATATTCTATTATAATTAAATGTTAGAACGGAAAAATTAGAAAAATTATAGGAAGATATAATATTCCTTTTTAAATATTATATTATTTAACATTTAACCATAATCTATTTTAAATATATATTCAATTGTAAAATATTTTTCGTATCCTTTCTAAATTAATAATTTAGTAAGGATATTTAATAATTGAGAGTTAATTTTTACATTTTTTACTATACTCTTGTATATCGATTTGTAAAATGTTGGAAATATTTAGAATTAGAAAGCCATTGATGTAATCTCGTAATGTACGTAAATGCTTTTTTAAATGAACTTGCTGTTTAAAACGAAACTACTTTTATAATAATAATCTTAGCTACAGAATATATATATATATATATATATATATATAGTCTACAAAATGCTTATTTTCTAAATTTATTGTATTGCTTGCTTTAATATAAAACCGTTATCATTACAATCTCATCCATATAATATATAAAATTGAATGTTTATATCGATAAATATAGTTCGGTGCTAAATGCAATACATATAAGCGATCAGACATACAATATTTAAAAACTCTATTGTCCATAGCTTTTATATCTTTCCACCTAAATGTCTACGAGTACATTACTTCATTTAATTATAAATGACTGAAAATTCATAATAACATATATTTAAATTCCTAAATTAATATTCAATTGAACTGAAATAAATATAGTGCCATTAATTTTTGTTACTCTGTTTATATTTGTATTTTATATATATGTATATTTTATATATGTATATTTTTGCTTATTTTGTTTAAAAACAAGTGCATACATAAATCTAATCTAGATAGAAAATGATTTAATGGGTGTTTGATCTAATCTTTATAAATATTATATTTCATTATAAGTTTAGAAGATCTATATAAGATTTTAGCAAAATTTAAACGTAGCTTATTATTTATGGTTGATCATACGAATCGAAATAAGTTGTTTTCACTAAACATTATATCATAAAATATATAAATCCATTATTTAAATATAACGTTGATCAGAATACCAATTTATTATCGTAAACATATTGAAAATACTGAAAATTCTAACGCTTGCTCAGAATATGCGAACCAGTTAAATCAATATAACCAAGGTTTATCTAAGCACATCCTATAATTATAATACTTTTTACCTTGAGTCTGAGTTTATCATTAATTTGAAAATTTAATTATAATTTATAATTATTCTGTTCGCAGCACGAATTTTGCAGTTGGATAGCTAACCACACGCGAGTTGTATAGCTGCACAGCTTATATGCAGTTGTAAAGTGGAGAAGGACAGCCACAAAATCAGGCGGAGAATGGCGCAATTGCATCCCTTCATTAGTTCACCGAGAACATTAAAGTGGTATGTAATGAAATGAATCGATCCATTATGAAATCAGCGGTGAGGACATACTTTATTGCTTAAGTTTTATCAAGTCGTGAACACACACACACACACACATATATATACATATACTAACTGTAACTGCGAGGAGAGCTTTCTGATCGATTAACTACGTAAAAATCATCATTTACAGAGTGAAAAAGCTTTAGAATACTTTGATTATACCACGAGTTTATGTATTTTCTATAAGAGAGTGTCGATATAATAAAGTCAATAATCCCATTTCACGTACGTGGAATTTTTAATCATCAAAGTACATTGTTTTTATTACATATTAAGTAAATAATGAAGTAAATAATGAAGTTTATCTATCGAAGCATGAAATAATATTTTAGTATTCCTGATGCAATACACATGAATTATAAATATATTTTAAACTATTTTGGGTAATTATATTTTTAGAAAAAATCAGATATTTTTTACATGGATTATTAAGTAACCAAAATTATTGATTAATAAATGTTTACTGTATTCATACACATAGTCTACATACAATCTATTTTTCGTCCAATATAACTTAATTGCATTACATATTAAAATACGACAATTATTGTTTCTTTAATTTATTCTTACAGTTTATAAAATATTGATTAATTAATGTTTCATATTCATTTTTACTGCTTCAATAAAATTAACAAAGTAATCCAATTGTAGAAGCAGGCAATTTGAAAAATAATATTATTGCTTACTCGTTTTCTAAATCAATTTTTTAGGACCAAGCATTGTTAAAGTAGTTATACTTGGCCTTCATTAAAATTTAATAAATATAGAAAATAATATATTAGCCAGAAAAATAAAAGTGAATGAAGTATACTTGCTTTTTATTTTTAATTGCTAGAATTTTGATTATTACGCATTCAAAATTTTAAATAACAGCCCGCGAATAATCGCTTATTCTGTTTATTTAGTGTAAATTAGTTTATCATGTTAATAAATAATAAGTGATTATATGTAGCTATATTAGCTATATTTATATATAATATATACTGATATTTGTTTAGTGGTAATTTTAATATAAACAATTTTTCTTGTATAAAGTGAACTGCTTTCTAATATTTCGAGGAATTTTATCAACAAAAAGTAAATTTTATTTAAAAAAAAAAAACCCAATAGCGTTTAGTGTATATAACACAGTAAGGAAAATTAATGACGTCAGAGGTGAACGCTTATTATAATAATTAATATTGCGTGAATTAACCTAATTCGTTTATTATCGATTGCTTTACGTACGAAAAGTTTGTTTGCATTATTTGGAATTCATAATCTACTTAAGAATCTTTTTTTAATGATAAATCGTCCAGAAATCTACTTTAAAATACTTTACATGGGCGAAAAACCTTTTTTACTGTCGAAAAAGAATTAGTAGGTGGCTTAAGGTACTTACTTTACATTAGGGTATGCTTGAAAGAAAAGTTTTCTCCCAGTGAATCCTATTTAGACTATTCAAAGAAACGGAAAGGAAGACAGCGTGAGCGAAATCAGAGAAAAAAAGAAACTGGTTAGTATGAGATGAAATCGCTTTTCAGCCCTTGAGCTTCTTTCACCCTTCAACAACATGAGATCCGGCATGGTTTTTGGGAAGGTGAAGGGAGGCTTTGAGAGTCTCAAGTTCGCGGATAGACATTTTCTATTCAGACAAGAAGAAAACTTTTCGAATCATACGGAGCGTTAAAGTAACGCTATCTCTATACAATTACTCTTTATATGTGCAATGCCCTATCCTCAAGCACATATAAACGAAATTAAATCAAATAAATATCACAATCCAAAAACGATTTCACTCAGCCTTGCCCCCTCTTCCCTTCAAATTCCTAGTCCCTGAAAATTGTTTTTGCAAATTTTTCACTACCATCGTCTGCCGCATTTTCCTTCACTTCCGCCATGTAAATTTCACTCCTTTAAAGACAAAGAAGACAATTATGCTCCGTTTACAAAAATTTATTTCACGCATAATTAAGCCTCATAAGAAATCTATATATATATATATATATATCTATATATATACTTGAAAAAAACTTTTATTTTTATAATTATTACTTTTAAATTCTTTATAATATACGAAGCAACGATAATGAGAATATTTTTAATTAATGTATATACTTTTTATTAATTGTTTCGTACATTGAAAGTCACAAGACAACAAAAACCAATTAGTTTCTGTTTGATTTTGGCTCTGAGTGAGGGAAAATACGAAACGAGAGATTACTATACTAACAATATATTTATGCCTATTATTGTAATTAGTATCGCGGTACTCAGATGATTAATGTATTGGGTTTCTGATTTATTTATATTTCGAGATTAATAACTAATTATTTTTCCGGGAATTACGTCCGGCTCAATCTTATTTAAACAAGATTAATCCTAAATAGTAGTAATCTTAGTAACTATTATTATTAAAAGAATAATTATTTTCGTAATAGCAAATACGTACGATAGCAAATTTATTCGATGTATCTTTTCATACTCACTCGGAATACTTATTGATTCATTACGTGTGTTAAGAAGAGCTGTTAAGAAGAATTATTAGAAACGATTGCGAAGAAATCAATCAAATCCACCTCAATTGTTCGTCAGTAATTGATATTACTGACCCACTGTCAGTGACTTATCCCCTAATGGCTCTATTGAACTTTGCCGCATTATTATCAGATAAAATTGAGGAGCATGAAAATTGATAAGACTACCAAAGTACTTTGCACGTTCAATTTTAATAATATTCACGTATAGTGGCAATTTAGGAAATATAATTATAACATTTAATTGTGTAATTATCATATAACACTTATAACGAAGCTATATATACATATATATGTTTAAAAAAATATTTCTCAAATACATAGAATTAAGTGTCATTAATATACAAAGAATTTTACAAGCATAAATTTATTATTAGAACTAAAAATCCCACTAATGATTTTCTAATTTCATTTTTCAACAGAAAGTTATTTGCCCATTAAAAAAGTTCTTTTACTTACTTTTGTCTCCTTAAAAACATGACTTTAAAGTATTTTGTTAAATGATTTACAAGTATCTGCAGTGATGCGTATATAGAGTGACAATAAAATAAGCAAGATATACGACTAATTGGCAATAACATGAACTTGGATGTCATTTGTTGGACTATTCTTTTATAATTTGTTCCCTTGTAAACATTTATTTAACATTCAAATAAATTTTGCTAAATTATTCTTTAAAACTTTCGTAAACTAAGCATTAAATAAAAAAGTTTGCCCAAACATTATGCTTTATATATGGGATATTTAAAGTGCGAGATTTGGGACGTAAATAATTACTTGCTTCCTTTCATCAATGTACGAAAAACCAAGAGTGAAACAAAAAAAATTTACCCTCATCGAACCAACGTTCGTGCATTCTGCTCACCAAATCGTCAGATTCGGTAATTGTGTGCGAAATTATGAGGGCAGGAGAGGATGGAGGAAAATTTTAGGACGTCCGATGTAGGCTGCTTATTGACGGTGGGAGTGGCTGTATGGGTGAAGGGTCGAAAATCGCTGGGTTTTCACTGGCTGGGAGTACAACTACTACGGCAGAGAGGCCAAAGGGTGAGCGAAAGGGTGGATTACGTACAAGCACCACGTACGCGTCTTGCGCAAGCTTAACGGATGATTAATCTATTCGCGCCCTTTCGCAAACAAGTGCCTACTACCAACTCACCCGTTATAAGAGCCCACTCACCTGTTATTTCCGTAAACACGAAATTGTTCTGCTTTATAACTTTTGTTAAGCGCACGTACTTATCGCACTGCGCGCGATAAAAAGTGAAATATTGTAATTGTAGTAAATTATCAATTTGGGAGATGCACGCAGACGCGCAATTACTAGAATTATCGGCATTGGCTGACTATATATATATATATATATATATATTCCTATATATATGGAGTCTAAATTTTTTATATCAATATACGGAATAAAATATAATATCATTAAATGACCTTTACAATTAATTACGAATAATAAGTAAAGAATCATCACGTGGAAATTTAAAGTTTTAACAACTTCTTTCTGAGAAAGAGCTTCCTTTAAATTTAATCAAAACTTGACTTTTACGTAATTTGCAATTTTCTCAATATCTATACTAAATTGCAGGGAACTTTGACATAAATATTGACATTTATATTTACAACTATAGTTTCGAATATTTTCACTTGCACTAGACTGTTAATATAAATAGTTAAATTAAGACGTTAATATAAACAGTTAAATTAAGAAAGAAAAATTTTTTTAGCCTATAATACGAATAAAGTTGCTGAAACAATTTTATCGTGGCATTAAAATTTCATTTTCATACATCTGTACAATACTTTTTCTTAAAGCAGAAATCTCAATTATCAGAAATCAACAAGAGACATGAATAGTGTACAAGAATAATTATTCTTTTATGAAAGGTGATTTTTTTTCATAAAGCTCGAAATCAATGTTTTAATACAAAAAAATATTCATTCAATAGATTTAACTAAAATTAATTATAAATTTAATAGAATAAAAAATGAATTCATTTAAAAATTATGTATCGTTTTCTTTACAAAAATATAACAAATTCTTGTCAATCCATTTTAATCGCTTATCCTACGTATTTATACTTCGTTGAAATCTGAATTTGATTTTAATTGATGATAATTGTTCGATATATAAACCCAAACACAATGTTTAATGTTATTATTTAGAAAATTAATTCATTTCTTGAAGATTTCATTGTAAAAATTACAAAAGATAAATTACGTTATAAAAGAATATACTATTTGTCAAGTTTTTTACATTCTAATTCAATCATATGATTTGCTTAGAAATACCAAAATAGCAATACCGAATTGTTTTAAACATCTTGCATGACAATGAATACATTATTAAAAGACACGTTAAATGGATAATTATTATTCAGGACTCAAATAAGACACATCGATAATTTATAAAGCATATTTAAACACTTTGAAGCTCACATCAATATTCTATTATTTACATATAAGCATTTAGTATGATTAAATATTTATTCTGCTGCGCCATTTTTCAACGCATATAGCTATACGGGATAATCATATCCAATATCTATATATATGTGTATATAAGTTATAACCATTTTCGAATTTTACAAATGCTATTTCTGTAAATCTATGTGAAAAGTGCTGCTCCGTAAGTAAGCCATAAAAATATGCTCCAGAGTGGTTGTCATCGAAAAGGTCAACCGCAAACAATATCGCAAAGCCTAAGCCATTAATAATAAAACATAATGTACGGTAAATCTTAAACTGGATTTTTTTTTTTTTTTTTGGATAGTACGGTGAAGGGTATCGTTCGGATAATAAATTCTGTCGAGCCAATTCCCATCATCTCCTACAAATACTCAGAAGAGCCAACGAAAATCTATAAGATTATGTTTATGAGACGAAGGGCACTATTTGCGACTTAGACTAACGTGTATTCGATTTTCAACATAAAAATTTTTCCTTAAAAACTTGAACATGACCTTCGCAAAGCTTAATTCATATATAGTTGCATGACAATTTAATTATCAAGTACAGTTCCGTTAAAATACATATAAATAAATTTAATTTAAAAATCTTATTATACAGTACCAAGTGAACACTAATGTGAAATGTATATTCAATTGAAACAAGATAATGTTAATTATAATTCGCACGTGCTTACGAGCACAACAATTCCAGAAATATTATTAGGTATTAGAGAAATTAGATATTGTGAATTAATATTCATTACTTTGGAAATTTTCATTTCAAATATATGAAATGATTCTCGCTTAATTATACGCACGATTTTGATAATAATTCACCGCTAATATATATATACCGGGTGATACGATTATGTGAATATATAAATTATAGCTTTTATTTAGTTCTACATACAGGAAATTCAATCTATTCAATTTATTGTGGCTCTTAATGAAAAATATAATTTATTTTTACGATATATCACCTTCCAATTACCACACATATATGCCAATCTTGACCCTCTCTGAATTATGAATTTCAATATCAACACTAAATTATTTAAAAACATTATATTTAAAAGCATAATTACAAATATACAAACAAAATTCTCAGAAACGCGAATTGTCGGCAATATATAGTTGTTGGTGAAATTCGCGAGAAGCTCATCACTGGGAAGAATAATGATATGTTTGCGGTCAAAGTAAGTTATGTTGGTGAATTCCAAGATATTAGCCTTAGAAGTACAATAATGAATAAACAGCACATAATGAAAGAGACTCTAGACAAGCTCAGATACAAATAGATAAATTTAACACTTTATAATTGAATGGCAAAGAGCAATTACATGATAAACATGAAGATGATTAGTTATTAAGGAATGGGAAAGCGTAGCTAATAAATTGTCGTGCAGCGTGAAGATTTGTCGATAGACAGCGCGCTAAATTATTCAATACTTTTCAATCATTAAGTGTTTCGCCAACAAAAATTCCACAAATCCATCTACCCAGGACCCACATAATTCATAATTTGCCGTGAAAAAGAGCTAAAGAGTATAACTGCCATATGACATCGTAGAGCATATAAGTATATATATATATATATATGTGTGTGCCTGAAGTCCAATATTACTGATTGCGAGAAACAATTGAGGAGCAATAGTTGAGCATATTAGCGAATGCCGGGGGAAAAGTACGCCTCATTAAGTCACTTAAAGTGCGTCCCCGTAAAGTCGAGGATCGAGTTTCATCGAGGCTCGGCTCAACTCTCCATTATCCATAGGAGAACCGCTTAGATAATAGTATGCGTGTCACCAGTCGGAGCACGTAACAAGCAATTACTAACAGAGTGAAGGTTGTGTTGCAGTAGTCTCGACAGCGCCAATATCAGCAAGCTGCGCATCAGCAGGAATAATGTCGGGTTTCAACTAGAGCCGCAACCACACACGATCAGTCCTGCAGGACTGCATGAAAGCATCGAGAGGCTTTGCTGATAACGCGCAAGCAAACTAATTCCACTATCATTGCAATCAGTTACAGCTGGAGAGATTAACTAAGGTCACGTGAGAGAGAGAGAGGGAGACGTTAAAAGAGTGAGATGAAGGGAGAGTAATTAAGAGAGAGTAGTGAAGCAACTTAACTGTGCATGTGTGTAAGATGATGATGATATTTCGGAAAGGGCGAGATGAATGTTGTGGTGCGGGCGATTAATAAGTTCAGTAAGTTTAGGCTGATTTGTGAAATTACGAAGAAAAAATGATTAGTTATTTTTGAAAAATTTAAATCTCTTAACGGTATTCATGTTTCCATATATTTTATTCTATTTATCAAATTGCTACAAGACTTTTATGAATTTAATACCTACTTTTGGGGTTGCACTGCCGAGACTTGATAATGAAAAATTAAGTTTCATTATAAATGAAGGAAATCGAGGGTGTGATTTTGCAAGTCTAATTATTATAAAATGAAATTAGTTGTTTATAAATGAAATTATTATTGCAACATTGATTGCATACGTAGACTAAATATATATATATCTGTAATTTAGTAACAATCTTTGTTGGAAATTCGATAACATAATGGTTATCATTTTTCAAATACAACATAATACAATAATTCCTAACTTTTGATATAGATTTTAATGATTGACAGACTTGATAATGTAAAATATCAATTAATAATTACCTTAGAATATATGCATTGCAATAAATTCTAAATAAAGCATAAATTAATAGGCGATTCGCGTAAAAGGCGAAAATTGTCAAACTCAGTTGTTCGTTTTCAAATATCGAGCAATATTTATAAATAACTTGTATTTAATTTTATTTATAATTTATATATTAATTTAAGAATTATAATTTTGTAAGAAATGTATTTCACTTCTTGACTTTCAATGGCAATTTAAACAATGTACAATGTACATGAAATTATAAGAATTTGTGGAAACAGATACTTAAGCGAAAGTGCAATTGTATTGTCAAGTGTTCAAAATAAAAATAAATGTGCACAAATGATATTGACTACGTAACTTTATGCTAGAGAGGCAACAATTCTCGGCAAATTTTCAACTTCTAATTGGTACTCTTTAATTATCGCAAATTAAATTGAAGTTTCCCCTGCTTTCTTAATATCTGCCCATTCATCCTCTCCTTACTTTCATTAATAAACAAGCTTACTTCAACATTTTTTTGACGCTTTGTTCCATTGAATTTTAATTTCCCTTTCTTATTCTATTAGAAGGTGAACAAACTTGTAAAACGTTAAAATTTTCCCCTACGTTATTAATAATGTTCAACTTTTTAAATATGAAATAGAAATTACGTAGTATCGATTACCAATTTAAATTACATTCGCAATTTAATGTTGAATTAACGGTCTCTTCCTATTAATTTTATCTAAAATATTTAGAATGTTTTCTGTTAAAATATCATAATAGTATATTATAAATAATACAAATAATTTAATACATTTTTAAAACTATCTTTCTATTCACTTTAGCATGCGATGACAAAATTTTATAATATTTTTTATAAACAAGAGTTTCTGAATTTAATAACTAAACGAATGAATGGTCGAGTATTGTATGTGGGCACTGGAAAACCACATTAAAAAATCATAGATTTCACATTTGATGGCTATTCAATGAAAATTATATTTATTAAATTAGCAATAATGTATGCATGAAGCTGATCCGAGGGGCAGATTTTCATAAAACCAGTGCAATACAACAAACGCATTCCAAGTTGGGCCTAAACGACTCCTGCGGGCATCCCGACCACTTTAGATTACGAAATTATTTCGTCGGCGAATATTATTCTTGGGTAATCCCGAGAGGGCCACCCAAATAAAACACGATCAATCGTATGCCACAGTACTCTTGTGTTACTGCGATATTGCAATGCATACATATGTTCTTTACACAAAGTACAGTGAATTTATGTCCTATACACGCGCGCACACGCACGCGCGCGCATATATACAGTTATGCTGCTGCACGATGTCAAATGAATTCGCATACATGTGCAGAAAATCTGTGCTCGCGTTCGTAGCGATAGACTATCATGCATATTCAAATTTGTAACCATATTTTGAAATCTACACTCGCAAATGTACGAAGAAATATGCTGTAAAATTTGCTCGGTTTCTCTTGGCTGACAAATAATATTTGAATATTACAAAATTGACGGACAAAGGAATTCCAAAAAGAAACCTAGACATTTGCTCGCGAAATCTTAGCCTAAAATGGAGTTGGGGCCGATGCAAACACGCGTATACGTATCGTGAAGGTTAAAGAGAAATAGAAAAAGAAAAAAAGGACGGGGGAGGTGTTACAGGATATATCGAGGGTCTCCACTGGGATAGGGGAGCATGAATCAAGCTGAACAAACATCGAATTGGGAGATACCAAGTGTGCGGTGGTAGTAGTAGCGATAGCAGAGGTGAGAACTTTGCGATAGCCAACTGCTCTCTGTACTTGTGTGTACTTGGTAAGCAATTAATAAGTAGGCTGGAAATTAGGGGCCAAATGTAACAATTGGCGAGGAAATAATAAAAAAGGGCTCCGCAATTTGATGCAAATATCGTATTTTAATTTCTTCGAGATCAAGCATCAATTCATTGTATGTAATGACACTTGATATGCTCTAGGTACTAGTGAAAAATTGCCTCTATACTATTAAAAATTATTTTACACGTTGCATTCTTGCAAAATTGCATTCTCAACGGTTCGTTGGCCGAACTTGAATGTGAATTGGCAATATTGAAGAAATTTTTTAGAATTAAATAATAATATTGATATAGAGTTATTCGCGAGTGACCCGAATAGAATAGAAATTAAACAAACATTGACATTTAATATAAAAATACGTTTCATCTTTTTCGATATTTATTTTATTAGATAAATCGCCATACAAAATGAATAAATTCCCAGTTAATTCTTTCAGCGAAGCGATATAATATTTTGCTAAATTTTATAATAAACTCTGGTATAAAAGCGACAATTTTTATTCCCTTCGCTAAAAGTGGAATATAAAATCTCACCAACACCATTGCTTTTGCTTATTAACAAGCAGATACAAAGCTACGATATCGCAACAGACATTAATAATTGTCCCTTTAAAACATTTAGCCCAAACATGATTGCCGCCGAACTTGACAAAACTTAACGAGTGCTTTAAGACAGAATCTTAATTCTTGTCATTGAGCTTGCATTATACGAAATAATAATTGGATCTATTCTTCGGGCGAGCGGCGAGAAAGAAGGAAATGATAAGCGCTGTTTGCATTCTACAATAAAGTTAATGGAAATCCGTTGCGCGCATGCGTCCCAAGCCAAGAAGCTGCCCCAGGGGTTAAAGAGCCGAAAAAAAAAAAAAAGAATAAAGCTCGTCCCATGACAAAGGGTGACTGCTAGTGCTCGTGGTCATGGGCAGATAAGGTTTTGAGTACAGGCAAAACCGTGAAACGTCAGCGTCCTTCATTCTCTTCCCATGGGATAACAGAGAGCAGCGGCTGCTAAGAAATCGAGCCGAACCCGAACAATAAACGAGTTTGAATATTATTTAGGTTGAGTACAACTTGGTTTTCTGCTCCCGAAGCTTTCTAACCGCAAGGTTTTACAATATGCTTATCAAGAATCAATAATGGCGAAAACATAATAATAAATTCTATACAACAATTACACATATATATATGTATATATAGTTATTCGGCATATTGAGTGTTGAGTTTCAAAATCATGTCCCAAGCAACACAGCGTCCCGATGAAAAAAAATTCGTTTCAGCGGTTCATTCATTGCTAAAGCCATAGTCATTGATAAAACATTTGACACTAAAGAATGGAGCTTTGAACAATACATATTTACTCACCTGACAAGTTACACTCTCATTTTAATATATTTTACAATTAATGGACTACGTACTGTTGTCATCACTTTGTCATTTCATCAGCAAGATATCGGATTTGTATATTAAAATTTTATTTTCGCCCGTGCATTCGACATCATTGCATTATATATTGAGAATATTATTGTGTCAATACAAAAGATAGATTCAAGTCAAAATACATAATGGCTATTCCATTATTTTGCTTTATAATAATAATAATAATTATTATTACAATGGAATATTATTGTAGATGTATAATAGAGATGGCTTTATAATAAGAATTTTACAACTTTTATCCTCAAAATTATATTATCAATTTAATTTATGCCTCCATTGATACAAATGCAAATTTTCTTTATTTTTTTCAACTAATCATTCCAATTTATAAATATTTTTTCACGTTTAACTGTAAAATATTATGTATTAAAAACTCACTCATATTTAGTGTTGTTAATTGTCAATTTTTCTTTTCAATCGATACTTTGCTTAATAATTCAGGCGTAATTTAGGCGTAATAATTGTAATATAAATTATTTCCTTTTTTTTAAGAAAAACTTACAATTTTTCACTTTATAATGCTGCCTAGACATCGTAAAGTAATTTATAATAAATCTTCTAATTAAGCAAAAGCATTTAAAAAATTTTACCAATATTTGAACGATAAGGCAATAGCAAAAAAGAAAAATTTACGTATTTATTACCTGATCCTTTGAAAAGTTAATTCTGCTTAATGTCAATTTGAAAATTTATTGAAACATCGAGTTATTGTACTAATTCGTATAATACACCTAATACAATATATAATAACATTTATTTCCATTTTCTGCGGTGGAACTTTTAATTGATAACATATATAAATCTGCGGGGCATGTAAATAAAAATTGCGCCTGAAATGAGATGGAAAATGAGCGAGGATAAATATCCAAATGAGTGAAAGGAGAATAAGTTAAGAATGGGTAATGCAAAGCCACGACAACGTTTCACGCTTCACGCTTACTGCATTGCCTTTCTCAGAACTGCTTTATATCCTACTCGTTATTTGTCTCCGCAGTTGCCACTCGCAGAGCCAGTCTTAGCAATCTTAGCAGCAGCAGCAGCAACAGACTGCCTACACAATGTTACTCACTATTTTCCCTTTTATAATAGAAAAGTCCTCTCTTGCTCACGCAGGGCAAGCATTTTACTTGTTTCATGTTTTCGTTTCTTTTTTTTTTTATTTTACCTCTCTCTCTCTCCCTCCCTCTCTCGCTCTCTCTCTCGCTCACTCTCTCTCTCACTCTCTCACTCTTTGTCTCGCGGTGAAACAACACCGATAAAATGTACGAGTAGTTTAAGTAAATATATTGAGATAAATTGTATTTGAAATGCATTTGGAAATGGCAAAATATAAGCACGGGGGAAAAATCAAGGGAGAGAGAAAGAGAAGGAGCATGTTTGTACGTGGGCATGTATAATGCGCACTCAACTACCTGTACACACCTTATTACGTACGCATGCATAAGCCTCTAGAGAAATTCACAATGCATATTCAGACTCAACGAAATCCGAACTTAAATTTCAGTCAGACGAGCTTCGTACTACTTATTTATGAGGACACTTGTGCTCTTTTATGAACTATTTTACTTATCAGCCTATTGTTATTTTTATTTTATAAATTTTCTCGCACACGATTATACTACGTATTATTAAAGAGCGTCACGTTATATCGAATGTTTTTAAAGTAATTCATTAAATTACACGAAGAAACAAAGAAAAAAAGGTTTCTTAAAGTCATGAAAATAATGATTGCGACAAGTTTTTATTCAAATACAACAATTCAATATTTGTTGAAGATAATTATTTATAGGAATTACTACTTGTGCTACAAATCAGAACTGCGCGATCGTTGAAAATATTACATTGCAATGTTAATGAAACACCATCTCATTTAAACAATATTGAATATTTATGTAAAAGCACGGTTCCTTTTTACATTATAAAATATGCTTTGCGCCAATGATTTTCAATTCATTCATGCAAGTTTCCTCCGATGCGTTTTACTCACTTTCTATCTGCATATAATTATTGTATGTCAAACTAGGAAAATTGTGACTCTAGAGAAATTTGACTACGTAAATACGTAAACAGAAAGTACACACATTGCTAGTGCAATAGCAAAGTTACTTAACGAAGTTTATCGACTGGATATGAAGCATTTACGACCCACCATATTTCATTATTCGCCAGCAGAAATACGTAAAGTCACTTTCAAAAATATTTCTCTACATTTTTTTTTTTCACCGTATTTATCACTCCTCCTCTTCATTCTCCGAAATATATTAAAGGCTATTGGTACGAACATCAAAGGGGATTCTTAATTTGCAGAACATAATTATAAACTATCATCTAAAGAATGCCATATTTAGGTGCATTTATATTTGACATTATAAATAAGCAAACTCTAAATTTCTGTGCTTAAATGCATACTCCCATTAAATTTATATCAACAAGCAAATGTTTTCCCCAATTTGTTATATTAAAGACTTTAAAGTTGCTTGCACTAATAGACTTCATTTCTCATTAAATCTATAAATCAGATGTAAAATTTTCCTTTTTCAATCTGGACAAAATGCTATCTAGTTATTTGTAAAATACAGTTTCAAAAAACTTGTGGCAATAAATTTTTATAGAAATTTTTTATGTTCTAATTACAAAGTGGATTGATAAATTTTCTTATAACATTGCTTTTAAAGAAAAATTCCCTGACTCGTTTTCAAACTGCCAAACTAAGGAGATATTTATACTCTAGTATTATTAATAAATTATTGTCCGTTAAATTGTAAAATTCCAACTGCATGTTGCCAATTATGAAAGTAAAATGTAATATTAAATTTATTAAATTTAAGTGAAAATATGCTAGATTCAATGCTCCAACTTACGTCGAATTAGATTTTCCAGCATAAAGCTTCCGCTACTCACCTGCAACACAGTAATTTATGTTTTTTTTTTTAATTATGACGATAGAAACAATTTATTTTACTTACAAGTTATATTAATTTTCAATATATTTAAAAAATACTTTTGTCACTTGAAAGCAGAGTCGATATTTATTCTACTTTAAAGGCACGTAATTGCTCGAATTATACTTTTATATAATAAATTAGTTATGTAAATGTTAGACAATTGAAATGTGACTATTTATGACCCTCGAGGAATAATATGAGAACAATATTGAAAATGAAATATTGTTCACCTCGATCAAAAACAAAGTGAATTGCATTCATTTATCTAAATCGGAGTTGCACCATCTGCCTAACTATAATAAATTATAACTCCAAATATATTTATATATAATTAATCGTCGAAATAAGCTAGCAAAAGTATCGGGGCTTGGTGGAAAATTTTTTCCAAATATTATTACTATAAAGTGTCAGTATTTGCATCAATAGTATCCCATCAGGGACTACAAGTCCAATGTTAACTGCCAGCTTTTGTCGCGTTTCCTTGCACTCTCGAAAGTATTGAATGGCAAATAAATTTAAAACGAATAGGACGTCTAATGTAAGACGGGCACGGAGAAGAGATCGTATCCATTAAAGGAGGCAGGGGAATGGAGGAATATCATTGCTGGACCGCATAAGCGATATAGAAAGGAAGGGCTCGAGTGCGCATGCAAGGAGGCGATATGTCTTGTCGAGTAAGATCGACGTCCGGTTTACGCTTCTAAATCCTTAGCACGATCTCGTGAAATCTCCGTTTTGCTTCCTTTCTTTATTATATTCTCCCTCTCCCACCACTCACTCTCTCCCTCTCTAGTGAGAAGAAAGGCTGAAGCAATGGGACGGATTAGATTTGCTTTGTGTAAGTACAAGTACAATATTGATTGAATTGAGCGACTTGAGAATTTCATGAATATGAGTTGTTGAAATGATAATGGATATACTGTTGGTACATTTCATCGCACTTTCCATACAATTTATTATTCATTGTTGTTAAATTGTTAATAAAATCAACTGTTGCATGTAAAGTTCTCATAAAAATTTGAAAATTGGTCTGAATTTTATAAGAAAACTTTATATAAAAGTCTTTAAATTTGGTAATGGAGTATTAGTTCTTCGGTTCTATTCTTGCAAATAAATATATTCATTCAAAAACTTTCACACTACACCAATGCCTAATGGTCAATTTATAATTTATAGATGAAAATGAAGAAATTGGAATGAGTGGGAATGGCAGGCTATTGTTTGAAATCTCAATCGTCACTTCAACACAAAGTCGCTCGAAGAATATCGTAGTTAATACATCTTTAACACTAGTCTGTCGAGTAGTGGTATTAGTGAAGCATCAGGCATATTGAGAGGCGTGGAACACAGGTAATAGAAAGAAAAAAATTGCCATGGCGTTTGGATTGTGTCGCTAAGATTGTGAAATTATTCCGTCGGATAAAGACAGAAATCAGCATTATTAAGTAGTTATTAGCAAAGTAGATTTTTGTTGACGCCTAAATTATATAATATCTGGATTTAATGTGAGATAATTATTTTTTATTAAAATAAATTTACATTTGTTATACTTTAATGAGAGTGTGTGGAATAATATATGTGAGTGCTGACGACATAAGCAAATAGTAAATAATAATCCTTGACGTATGGAAGTAATAACATTAAAAATTTTGAATGTTATGTACATTGTTCGATTTCATATAAAATATTGTAACAATTATTCTATTTATATTGTCATTTATAAGGAAATTGGGAATGTTTGATATAAAATTACTAGATTATTTCCAACGCGTTCTTGAAAAAAATGCAGATTCTTAGTTTATGATATAGATCGACTAATAACTTATCTACAAGAAAAAACTATTGTCATTGTATACATGTACGTATCTAACAAATAAAATTTAAGAATATATATATATATATCATAATAATGATAATAATTATATTTTATTATAGTTTTTGTATAGTTTCTAATTAGTATAAACTTTAAGATGGAATAATCATTAATGTCGTGAAAAAATTGTACTCATCAACATTTATAGTAATAATAACTATTTTAGATTCCTAATGTTTCATTAGGAAGTTATAAATATCCGTAAACAATCAAATTAGTGTAAAATTCATATAATCTAAATATATCACATAAAATTAGTTATCTAACTCAAATTCTATATATATATTATTATTAAATTATATTACACTAAAATTAAATTCTATAAAATTAATATAAAATTAAAATTAAATTACATTATATCATATTAAATTAAATATATATATATGTATATATATTGAATACATTTGATTTATCGTGTAATTCCTATCAAGTTCCAATAAATTTTTAATTTAGCTATCGCTAATAAATACTAAATATTCTTTGTTGAATGTTCTTTGATTTTTTGAAAAATGTTGCTCTACTCTTATGTCCATTTTCCGTTTGTTTATATATCCGTTGAATTTTTTTTATTGATAAATACCTGCAAATAACCGTACTTCAAAGATTTTACTTTTTGCGATTTTTTTGAAACATTTTAAAGTATTTAATTTATTTACCCTTGACATATATGTTTTAATTAAAATCTCCAATATTAGAATTATATTTATTGTATTAAAAAAAAAAATATTTTAGCAATTGCACGTATTCTTATTTTGAAAATCATTTATACGGGAAAAACAGTTTGTAACTTCAATATCAATAACAATTTATTATTTATAATCGACTGGGTTAAACTTTTTCTTTTTGGCAATGAAATATATGGCTTAATATAGTTGAATTCCTTAATCGACAAAAAAATAAAGATAAATAATACAAATACCGATTATATATAATTTTTTTATATTTAATACACCAATACTTGTCTATGATATGATAATTTTATCACTAATTTTTAATGAACAAATTATTAATAAGCTCATAAATAAGAGCACTGCCAAGTCACACAACTTGACAATCACTTTCGAGAAAATAACTCTCATAATCAGCAACAGTGCTCTTGAAATGTCCTAATTTACTAACACAGAGTCCTCGACTTTTGTCTCAAAGCCCTTACTTAACATGCAACTTCAATGCACTTTGTACTGGTATTAGTATTAGATGCTACTCATCGGTTCTTATTTACCCTTTGTTTTCACAACTATTATAGATTATTCTCATTTAGTTTAGGTATTCTCCTTCTTCTTCTATATCACCGTAATCTGCAACTGAATAGTCAATTGCAGTTGACTAGTAGCTCATTATTAATTATCAATATTGTTATTTATTATTGTTTAACATTGGTATAAATTTCTTCCTTAAATATAAAAATCGTCCTACATTATTGTGATTATTTGCATGTATCTTGATCGTCTTTACGTTAAAATCCCAATGACATTTACATTCTTTAAATTTAGCTCACCGTAATCTGCAACTGAATAGTATTGGAGTTGACTAGTGGCTCATTATTAATTATCAATATTGTTATTTATTATTGTTTAACATTGGTATAAATTTCTTCCTTAAATATAAAAATCGTCCTATATTATTGTGATTATTTGCATGTATCTTGATCGTCTTTACGTCAAAATCCCAATCACATTTACATTCTTTAAATTTAGCTTGGTTTATATATCATAAATTTATTTACTTCCAATTATTTCAATATTAATGTGCCATTCAAATAATTGCATTTCTATTAACTTCTACTGCAATAATAAAATCCATTTAATAATCTAATCAATTGAGACATCGTGGTATTACTTTTTAACCATTTAGTATATTTAATAATAATAGTAGATAAAGAATTTGAAATTGAGCATAAATAATTTGGAAAATTGAAAAGTTATGGAAACAATGAATGAGAAAATAATTGTCAAGCTTTATGAGCGGGAAAAATTGATCTTGTTAGAATGTAATTCTGAGGCCTTTAAAAATTATTTTGAATACTTGAAATTAAATATCTATCACTTCCTTCTTAATTGCTTCTTTTCAAATAATTTAACGCGAAAAATTTTTTTCTAAGAATCAAACCCTAAAACTTTGTAGGTTTTTTTTTATTCCCAGTGGCTCGTCGCATTGGGTTTACTCTTCTTGATTAGACTTTGCATTCGCGGATAAGAGAAGAAAAAGATAATAACAAGTGAGAAGGGGAAGCTGGCGAAGGGAAATAAGCCCCTAGGGGTAACTGGAAAATTTTTGTCAGCATATACAAAGAAAATGGCTACTGTTTTGGGAAATTTCGTTGATGACTTGCAGAAGCTGTTGCAGATGAATTTAGTTGTAGTAATCGTTTTATTAATAATTATTGAATGTTTGGCCGAATAGAAACAACGATATGGGAACAATATTTTTCTTTAAAGAAAATCTCAGAACTTATTTTCTCGTCAATTTTACAATTGTAATTGATTTTAAATTGAAGGTTTTGCATTTATTGTGTCATTCATAGAAAGGGTAACGATGAAGTTCTATTATTATTTACTTATCACTAAAATACAAAATATCACATCTAATTAAGTAAATTTACGAAATGTAATTAACGAAAGAAAAATTAGTACAGGCATCCTACTATTTTTAATAGTTTAACCAAATTAACCAATTTAAATTGTTAATATTTTATTTAAAATTTACTATGCGTATCAGGATTTAAAATGATTTTGGCACAAAATGTACATGTAGGTATGTGTTTGTAAAATTTAATAAATATTTTCTTTTCTGAAATATTTCAACGTTAAATGAACAAATATTTTTCATATAATAAATTTAAGTGAAACAAATGGCTTAGAGAAGGTAATTTACCGGATTATGTTATAATGTTATTTTATGACTACGAACAAATATAAATAATGTGAGAAAGTAGAATTAGCTCGATGTGGAAATAAATTTATAGCGTTAATGTTTTTGGAAGAACAGTATGTTTAAGCAGACTAATATTGTTGAAATGAGTAATTTCGATTTCCATTATCATTGAAATGGCATGAGAAACATTTCCTGCAATCGCGAGCACTCCAGGAAAAAATTGATTCCCCCTCTTTTCAGTAATTTTAATTGTTTCGATCATCGATCGCATTGCAGCAATGTATATAATGAAATTCCATTATCCTTCATACACGCGCGAGGAATTCATTCCCACACGATGCTCAATATCGCGAGACATCGTGTATTCTTATCGGCGGCTGGTGCCGGCCAGGAGGAAGCATTTAATAATAATAACAAAAATACTCGGGCCAGAGTAGAGAAAGCAGAAAAAAATAGCAAGGCTCCACCAGCAAAAGGACATATCGTAAAAGAGCTCAAGTATATACTTGCGTGTGCGCTCGGTTCATTCAAACGAGGCTGGAGAAAAAGCTATTGAAATAAGTAGGGTCGAATGGCTGGTGAGTAAAGTGGGGGGGGAGGGGGTGAGGGGGTTCGGCGGATAAAGAAACGCCGCTTTGCAAAACGAAAGCATTCGTTCTTTGTCTCGCTCGCTCTGTTTCTATTTCGAGCCTTTATGACTTTGGTTATTCGTCTCTCTTCCTTCCAGCCCATTGGTTGCCACCCCCCCAGCCCCCCACCCCTCATGATTTAACCCAGTATTTCATCCCTGTATTTCATCCTTTCCTGAATCACTGTGCGCGTGCGCAGCCGTAAGAAACTACGAATGCAGAAAACGATCGCTTTATTTTTCCAAATACATGCCAGCCTTTTTTCTTTCTTATACGCGTCTCTCGTCTCTCTACGCTTTTACTCCTCTCTTTGCTCTTCCTCCTCCCATATTTACATTTATGAATTTTTATCTATCCGCTCTATTTTAAATAAATGCAAGCCACTCTACTGTCTCTATATGCTTGTGCAAATCATTGACAATTTGTATTTGGCTGAATTACTCTGCGGAAGCGAATGCGAAAGTCGTCGTAATAAATGTACGGCGTTACTACGTATCCGAATCACGGCCCCACATAGAGCTTTGTTTTTTGTCATCAATGTGTGTTAGTCAATGCCCTCTGTACGTGAAATTGCGGCGTATGCTTTGATGTGCCGTTGAGTAGTTATTGCCAAGTATTTCAAGACTTCGAGCAAATATATAATTAAACTATTTGACGAGCGGGGCGTACAATTGTAGATAATATTAAGGAACATTCGCGATTGGCCATTTATTGTACGTAAAAATCTTCATGGTAATTGGAAATTTTGCATGAATTGCGTAAAGAGCAAATTGTAAAAGAAAATTTCTCATTGATCGAGTAGTCGGTAGAGGCTTTAACGAAGGAAATCATTTTGCGTCGAGAAAATATTTGCATTAACTTTGAAATAAGTTGAAATAAAATTCTCGTATCCATCAAACATTCAATGCAAGAACGGCGCAATCTTTATAATTAAAGTAACATATAATCTTAAATTACATTTCTTATAATTCTTAAGTTAAATAATTAACTGATGATATGTTCACACTGTGAAATAAAGTCATGCCGTCAATTACAATTTTACAATGTGATATTCAACCGAATTCAAATATTGGTATTATATTTTAATGTAAAAGAAGTAACTTAACCAAAGTTCCAACTATCCTTTATCTTATCTTATGGTCTATAGGGGCGGATGAACTCTCTTAATACACGAACATCTTTGCGTGCTATAAACCCACCCTTACATGCTTAGTATTCTTTCATTTTTTATTTTCTTCGCGATCTATTTCCCTTACTCGACAATGCGTTTGATTTTTTTCTACAAGGCTACACATCGAGCGCAAATCGACCAAGTGCTCTGCTCGTATTAAGCGAGTGCTTGTGAATCTCATACATAATCAATTATTCATTGCCCTGTCTGATGTAATAGATGTATAATCAAGTAACGTAACGGACGGAAAGCGAAAATTTCACTTATGACGTTGAATTTAAATTTGAATTATGCATTGCTCAAGACAAATTATCATTTATTTGCCGAGCATTTAATATGCGCGTGCCATTTATTATTAGTGTGGCAAATAAGAGGGGAAAGCGTATCCAATTACCGGACACGTGAGATCCCGTGCTTGTACGTGGATATGAAATTGTCGTATCCGAAAAGATTGATTTTACAGCAAATCACTCTACATTAACCTTTCAAGCTGTGCTCTTCGTTTGGTTATAATATTGCTGATTTTAGCGATTTTGCTGATTTAGTTAACTGGCTAAGGTGCCCACTTCAATTTCAAAATGCGTGCACTTGGTGTTAGTATGAGCAGGAGATGTGAAAGCATAAGAAGCCGAGACAAATAGAAATGGACGCTAAAGAAAATAAGCAACAAATGTTGGTATAATAAGTTGCCATCATAATCTTCCAAATAATGAGATTTACACAAACAGAGAAAAGCTACTACGATTTTTCATTGCTCTTTAGCGTTTGATTGAATATTGTCTCGAATATTGTCAGCTACCTAAACTTTTTCTTCGTTTAGTAAAAATGAGAGATGATAGCGAAACTACTTTCCCGTAGCTCCAAGCATTGCAACTCACTGGCTGTAAAGTGGGTGAGAAAGTTACTTGTCGTGCACGAATGAGACAAAATAATGATCCAACAGCTACCCAAAGTAGTTAATAATATAGATAGGATTTCGTAAGATGCAGACATGAGGTGCTTATTAGTGTAAACTACAAGACGAGGATAGAGAAAGAGATGGCATTAACTAAACTTGGATACAGTTTATCGAAATGTGCGAGCAAGGATATACTTACTGCTGGCGTACCGAAGGCGATACGAAGTTCCGAGGTGACATTCATTTTGACGAATTAACAACCGAATGTGCGACTGGGAGGTCGACTTGCCAAAATACGACTTCGTATGTGTCAGTTGGTACGTGACCCTTCAACCAGTCACGTCACCTACTTACCCACTTGTTTAGAGCTCGTAAGACAATCGGCATCTGAATGTGGGCTGCAACGAGTTTGGAATATTTAATTTCCTTCTACGGTTGCATCTTACATTACTAATTATCATTGCATCGAGCATAATTTACTCGAGAGTAAGAAAGGGAGAGAATACTAATGCAGAAAAACTAATACTCGGGGCGGGAAATTTAACTAGCCACGTCTTACTAAACTATCAATTCAATTTAATTTCCCATCCACTTTATCATTTGCCTTTATCATTTTAATATTTTTATTAAATGCCAGTGGTGGTCGAATATCGGCTGCTCCGCGTTCACTTATTCTTTGACAGTTTGCTAAGTATTTCGTATATAAATCAATTTAGAAATGATGATACTGAAAAATCATTAGTGTCTTCTAATCACAATATGGCTCCATAAAGTAATAGAGTATAAAGAAATTATGTCGGAATTATGGAGTTATGGGAAGCAATTATGGAAGTTTATTTCATTGAGACTTGGTTATATGATAAAAATAATTAAAATACCGTATTTTTATGATACCGAATTTTTTTAAATTTCCCGAAAGAATTACAAGCTTTTTAACTACGCTATTAAACTACAACTTATCAAATCTATTATTTATGCACAAAAGTATTTATGCACAAAAATAAATTATGAATAATAATGATTCCTTAAAAAAATGATGATTGGATTCTTAATTAAATGAAATTTGTTATTAAGATTAATTTGGTTATCCAGTTATACTATAATAAAATGAATATCTTTTATAAAAAATAAAAAATGTATACATATATATATATAGATATATATTATATGTAAATATATTCATTGACTATTTATATAATAATTAATGAAATTTATATAATTTGCGTATGATAATATATATATGTATAAAAAAAATTATTTTAAGATTTCATTCAGCAAAAAATCCATCATATTTTTTATATAAAGCATAATATTGTAGATAAAATACAACATTATTCTATAGAAAATATTGTGAAACTATGTACCTGAATTATACATGACTCGCCGAAGATGGAAAAGAGTTAAAAAATGAAAGAAAATAAGAAACTGAAGAACAATGTAATATTATGCCTCTCTGTTAAAAGCAATTCTATGTAAATGTTATGAATATATAGTATGGCTTACATCGTACATCAAAAAGATAACAGAAAATATGTAAATAATGTAGAAAATGATTTTACAATATATTAATATTTACACCACATTCAACTAAATCTAACTAGATAAATACTTTTTATGGCATATTTAAACTAATTTAGAATAACATTATCTAATCGTTTTTGAACTATACGTAAGTAATAAATCAGATACAATAACAATTAAAAAAAAAAATGCTTCAATAAACCTTTTGATAAGATTTCGATTTTTTCAGGCAACAATATTGTTTATTTTTCATTCTTTTCTGCCATTCAATGATGAAGCAAAATATCGTAACAGATATAAAAGTAATTTGAATAAACTTTATTGGCGCCATATTATAAGATTACGTTCTTTAAGTTACTTTTCCAATTTCCATTACAAACGTCGCTATTGTTAATATCGATATTTATTGATTGATCGACAAGATCATTTCCTAGGTCTAAATATATCTAAAAATCTATTAACGCGAGAAATTTTATCTATTTAATAAAAAAAACCAAGATACTTGAGAAATGAAGACACACAACAAAAATTCCTCTCTCACCACATACATATGAATGTACATGTATTCGTACTTGTGCGCATCTATATTATTACAACTTTTTTTCCGAAACTGAATTATAGTGAATGAGTAAAATTGAGATTCTATAGAATGTATAAATATATACGAAACATTAATATACTTAATGAAATGAAATTGATATCACTTTTAAATAAGAATAGTAAAAATTATAAAACATATGTTAATCAAAAGAACAGCACCAAGGATTATTACTTAGTGGAAATAATACACAAAAAGAATTTCTAAAGAGCACGAATACAATCCAAATACAACGTGCAGATAACCTAATTCCTTGCAATAACCGATTAGTATTAGCTGCATGTAACAGAAATCCTTCCCTCAACGCTCAGCCGAAAGAATATCCGCCGTTCCATTACACACACACACACAGTCACGGAAATCTGCCTGAAGTAAAAAAGGCTTAGGACATTGATCACTCTAATCCCGAACACGTACAAGCCCCCTTGACATTTTTTTTTTTTTTTTTTTTCACACCAAACAACATCAGCGTGAGATAATAACAGGCTTCCTCTTCCCTGTTAATTATTTTTTCTCGTGATATATAGCCGAGCGAGAGGGTCAACTTGTCATGTCCTCACCTTGTTTCGGCCATGTTTTTGAACTTTAATACCTCATTATTTAATGTAATACACGAGCGTTTACAATAAAGATTATTGGCGTTTACCGCTCCAAGTCTATCTGGGCTTTTATTTTTCATTACCAACTATATATATATATATATATATATATATATATATATATATATATCAGTAACTAACATTTCAATTTAAATGATTTTTAAACTTTTAAAAACCAATCCAACACGATTAAATGCCATTATAAAAGTATTTAAATTATAAAAATATTTATATTTTTTAAGAGAATAGAGAAAAAGCTGAAATAATGAGAAATACGTTTATCGGAAATGGAAATAATTAAAATCATTGGTCTGATAACATAATTAGTATTTCACAATAATTTTTAATTATTCAATGTTATTAAGAGGAAATTTTTACGAAGCCATATGCGTTATATTTCATTCGTGCCAAATTAAAAGATGACAATTCACCACGAAAATAATTATTAAATGCGTAATATTTTGTTCTACGTAAATTGTATTCAAGATTAGTTTCATATAGAAAAATTTAAGCATTTCAGGGAATTGAAAAATTTTAAACAAAGAATTTCTAATTATACAAAAATATGACTACTATTCGTAAATAGAACACATTTTCTTAATCTATATGTTTTTTTAATATCTGTCAATACATTTTCAACAATCTCTATCCACAAATTAACAGATTTAAACGTCAATAATTTCTCATATTCAAATTGTATAGTAATCAATAGTTTTAAACTTTTAAAAGACAAATTTAATTCTATGAATATATTCTCGTATTTCCCGTATAATTTTCGTATAATAAACTAAGCTGTTCTTTTTATTGTCAGGCAATGTTTCTATCCAGATACAAGTGATATATTCAAATATTTTAGAAATATTATGCATAGTTCATGTATGCTTGAATCAAAAAATATGAAATAAAGTTCTAATGCTTCAAAATAAAAATTAAATTCTATTGTTAATCAGCTCTTATATATATATGTATATTGGAGTATATTTTGTAAAATGAGCTTATCTTTTTATTAACTTTATTAATTTTATTCTTGATAAATTCTGATAATTTCATTTTGTATGCGTTGAACAAGAGTTTAACTTTATATGTTAACAGCTATTTACTAGTTTTATGTATGTTTTTATAATTTTAGATATCCTATAATTAATACATAGTCCTCATACATACACACACACACACACACACACACACACACATTTTAATTTTAGAAGCTATTTTAACAGTTTTGAAATATATATATATGTATATATATATATATATATAAATATATTTAGAAACTGAGAATGATGTATATACATATTCCTCTATGTTTTTCTATCAATACCATTTCTAATATTTTCAATTTTCTATTTTACAATGCGATCTTCCAGTTGTCGCGACCTGGTTTGCATAAATGAATTTTCAAATACTTGAGTGCTTTTTAGTTATATATTTTTAACGTTTCTGATGAAGTTTTATCCACTTCTAAAAATATTATTGAAATGGAAGAAAATTTTCTTAAGAAAATCTTATATACATGCAAATTATATATAAATATTCAAATTATATTTCAAACCACTTTTAATTTCAGAACACATTATTACGTTTTGAAATTAAATAAGCTAGTTAGGTATTTATTCAGTTAAGAAGTTGTATTTATTGTATCACACTAAATTTCTTAAATTAGTTATAAATAAATTTAATTAAATTAGTTAAGGCAAGAAAATATCTGTATAATAGAAATAATTGGTTTAAGCTTGAAAATTAAGGTATATAATTAAAATTAAAAAATTATAATTATATAATATATATTTATATTATAATAAACGATAGAATTATATTTAATATATATATATATACATTATATAATATATAATGTAAACCGTTTCTAATTCTAATGGAATCTAAATGGAATTCTAAAACTAATTTTCTAATTCTGCATAGAAAAATCTAAACTATTAGAAAATAAATCTATTATACAATACAATACTAAAAGTAAGTCTGTCATAGAAAATTGTTGGAAAATAAAGTGTCGATATTAGTAAAAGGTCGATTCAATATGCAAATAAGAAAGTATTGCGTGTGTACCAACAGTTCACTTGGAAATAAAAAAATAACTCTTCCTTTGGTAGATGTATAGTTGAAGCTATTTTAACAGTTTTAAAAAGTAAGAAGTAAATAGTATTTAATATGTATAGTTAGGTAATAAAAAATAGATAAAAGATATATTTTTAATCATGCGTTTTTGTTAGAATTTCTGATATTTTATAAGTAATAATATTTCTTATATCTTTTGTCCATAAATTTGAATAAATATGATATTGAATTATGGGCCGTATATCAGGAAATGAAAATTCCTTTAAAGTATCTAAATAACGTTAAAAAATGTTTAAAAAAGAGTTGGAATTAAATTATACGTAAGAGTATAATTTAAGTAATTTAAGTGTACATTAAATTTAAATAAAACATTAAAACTAAAGTTGCCTTTCAAAGATAAATATTTTTAAAAAGTATTTGGAATTCGCTTAAGTGTGATAATTTACAAGTTACATACTACATTGTGCATTAACTTATTCCCTCTAATGACTTTTTTATACATATTAATCGTTCGCGTGTATAGTAACGAATATTACTATCATTGTCGAAAAATTCAGGTATAAATTTTCCAAGCTCTTTACATATTTGATTTAACCATTTCGTACTTTCATAGTTTGAATTTTTTTTAGAAAATGATCGACTGCATTAAATTCCTTTTTTTTTTTTGTAAAACTTGTAAAATATTGTAATTTAATTAACGAATCAGCCTCTATTAATGAATCTGTTGCATCATTTCAGTAATGACCTACGAAATATGAATTTAAGTGGTGCAAATTATATAGTAGGCTATATAGTAAATTATATAGTAAATTAGTGAAAATAGTTATAATGTTGAAATATAGCTGATGAGATGAATTTGTTATTAGTTGTTTATTGTATAAATGTAATTACGTAAAGAAGTGATTGCCAGTGTAAATGAAATCGTCATGTGAAACAATGGAATAGGGTCAAGTAAATGTTCACCGACTATTAATATATTATAGTTGAAATTAATTTCGACGTCGAGGCATTACTTTCCACATTTATAATACAAATTATTTGGCTGTACGTTAATCAAATAGCAATTAATTTTAAATACATTGCATATTATCAAAAGGAACATTAATAGGAATGCATATACTATTGAACTCCAATTCGCCATTCCGCCGTCATTCAGTTAATTATTCACGAGCATTCCTTTGTCTCTCAATACATACTTCCTTCTATGCCTACGGGTTTGTTCAATTAGGTATATTAAATCTTGACTAATTCATAAGAAATACCGCGTTAACTTTAAATATTTATAATTGAAAAAATTCAAAACTATATCCTACATTCTTATAATGTTTTGTTGCATAATTTGGTGTATGTGCACGCATTAGCGAATAAGTAATAAATCAGTGGATTCAAATACCTTTGCGTTAGATGAAAATTTTTCCCACCATAATAATGTAAATATATTGAATTTATTGTCAATTTACTAGTCATTGACAATGAGATATTAACAATAAATCACCGAAGAAAAAGAGCTTTTTTTTAAAACATAATTCGTTATAAAAAAGTCATTAGAGCGAATGAATTAATGCACGATATGGTATATAACTTGTAAATTATCACACTTAAACGAAATCCAACTACTTTTTAAAAATATTTATCTTTTAAAGCTAAGTTGAGTTTTAATGTATTATTTAGTTTGTATAATAAATTTATTAATACGTAGTCGTTAAAGTATTCGTTTCTATTCTTAAGATTGTAAAATTGTTATAGTTTAATCTTGAAATAATTGAAATATTATTGTAACAACAATTTTTGCTCAAATATAAGGCAAGTATATAGTGAGCTCAATTTCAGCTACAAGATGGAAGTAAAAAATTTCTCTTGAAATGTAAAATATTAGCCATTTTATAAAATAGAATTGTTGTTTCGGTTTTAATCCGAATGATAATTTTAATCCAAATATCGCGAAGAAGACAGAGGCCACAAACAACGCCGAAGAAATAAATTCCTTGGAGGAAGAAAGAAGATGGAGAAACGGAGAAGTTTGAGAATTAGCAATTGAGGCTAAAAAAATCTCGTAAACCGGGAAATAAAGTCTATCGCCAAGAAAATAATAAGTTTCCGAAGCATGATGTACTCGTTGAACGCAGTTAAAACAATTATTAAGTTTAACAGTTTTCTAATTTAACTTGATCTGCGTTAAACTGTTTTCTATACTTAATATTGCAATTTGCAACAAAAATATTCCTGGAAAAAAACAAATAATGTTTGAGGCCGGCCAACTTCATTTGTTCAATTAGATTGGAACATATCACGATAATAAGGTTAAAATTAGCCAAAAGACATATTTAACTCACTCTCACTCTCGAGGGGCAAAACTAATTACAAATAATGTTAACGAATTCACAAGACAATCATAAAAGTACAATTACTTGGACGCTTAGGCGATAATCACCTCGCTCAAGCTCATTTAAAGCACAATAAATAATAGGATTGGCGCGAAAATATTTCCCAAAATGAAAGCAAAGCATCAAAAGTATTGTAGGCGCGAACCGGAAGGGAGTGAATCAACGGTAGCAGAAACTCCGCCAATATATAATCTCGAGGGCATGCAGAAGAGTGAGGAGGTCCTTTCATAAAACGGAGGATGGAAGATCTTTGGGAGCCTGCCAGAAACAACCAGCACTACGAGGCAAAAGATATTCCCCCCACTCCGCGGCGCTCGAACGGGGGGGAAATTAAAGTGGGAAAGCTCGGGCGTATCGAGGAACGATGACAGACAAATAGAGGGCACGCGGAGAGGAACAGAGATAGGCCAACGTTCCGCGAAAGAAGAAGACATCGAGGAGTCGGGCGATCTCTCAGGCCTCCCGTTAGCAGCATATTGTAATGCGCTGGAAAGTTGGCGAATAAATCGAAGAAGCGTTGAGAGTAAAATTAGATAACAACTCTCGTTCTGGCTAGCAATGTAGAAGAGTGGAATATGAGTGGAGCAAAGAAAAGAGGATAAAAAACAGCACGGGGGAGAAAGGGAAATAGATAGAGAGATAGAGAGAGACACACACACGCACAAATGAACTTTTTTTAAAACTTTTAAATAACTGTCCGAGCAACCCTTCGACCTCACTGCATAGTTTAGTCTCATTATTTTTCCCTTACATGTTATTAATCTTAAAGAATTTTGTGCATCTACTTACTTTTCTATATATATATAAACACGACTTTTATAAATAACAATGCACATTGCTCAATTTTCATACTATTAATTTAAAAAAATCGCAATAATTCATCATTTACATGCAAGTACACATTCATGCACATATATATATATTCTTTATATTTTCATAATAGCCTTTTAAATTATTTGTAATAGCCTAATGCAAGTAAAAAGTAACGTATATTACCCGTATATTATTATATAATTGATGACTAATATGATAAAATCGAATAATTTAAGGCAGTCGAGAATAATTGAATAGTAAAACTACATTTTCATATAATTCAAAAGATTTCATATAACATAATTACAATGAATTTGTTTAAATGATTTTATTATTAGTATTATTGAATCTAAAATGCAAGTGAACATTCGTGTACGCACCCATTCAATATCATATTCCCATTTATTATTATTAGTTTTCAGCATTTGTTCTTCCATACGGACAAAATAAGCGAAGCATTAGCGTAACATCGTTACAGCTTATTTGACTTCTCTCTCTCACACCAACTGTCTATTTCTTACCCTATTATACATATATATACGCGCACACACACACACACACATTTATATATATATATATATATCAAGTCCTGTTACTGACAAGATTTTTTAGAGGTAGTAACAAAGCTCCAGCGAAGAATTTACACTCGAGGGGATCTTACGATAATTTATAGTGAATTACGAGTTAAATTAAATATTCGTCTTTTAGCTTTCCGATGATTTTTTCTTCAATCTTCATTTTAATTTCTGTTATTGCTTCTTGAACTCTAAAGGAAAATTGTTATAATGAAGTTATATTAATGTAGTATACTTTCAAGTATATATATGCATAAAAATTAAAATCAATTATCTAAAATTCGTTTCTTTTTCTTATAAGTATATTGGCAAAATTATGCAAAATCCCAATTACTTATATTTTATCATTTCATTTCTTTTTTTTTCCCCGATAATCTGCAACTAAACTTTTACATTATATTACGATATATATATCTGAATATATAACTATTAAATTTACTTTCTGATTTTAGTGAAATTTCTTCTGATACTTGTTTTATCAATAAATTTCTTACTATTTTACAAATTTCATTCGAATAATAAAATTTTAACGTGAGATATAAATTTAAAAACTAAATCTAAATATATGTAATAGTTGAAATATAATTGATGTCAATAAATTTAATATAAACATAATTATTTATGCAGGTAATATACTATTACGAAATTAATTAATTTCCCATGTAAATTAAATATCGAATAAGAACAAATTATTTCCGATATGAAAAATTCAATGTGTTTCTTAAAAAATTCATCGGCATATTCAACTCATAAATTTATAAAATTTACGTAAACATATAATCTGATAATTAATATTGTTTAGTAATAGTCTGCTTTATGATATTAGTATCAGCCGTGGGAACTTTTTTGTCTCTAGTTCGACTATAATACTACAAGATTGGAATCTTTTTCACTTACTTTTACGAACATGTATCAACAATTATTTATATTATAATTTAGAAATTATGAAATTGGCGGATTATTTATTTTTGCAATAGCAAAGTCATCCCAAACAATTATATTTTGTCACATGAAATCAAACTCACAATAATAATTTAAAATATAAAAGAGTGATTCAAAGATATGTCAATATTAGCATAATGACAATCTCAATTTTTGCAATGAGTCCTTATTACTCTGTGATTAAAGTACTCGAGTGATATAATGTTTTCAAAAGTAAGTTCAATCGCACCTCAAGTTAATAAATATAAAATAACACAGTAATTATAACTATCCGCTAGTAATTATTCTTAATTACATATCGCGACTATAGAATTTGTTAGTATAATAATAAAAGCAATTGTTTGTCTTTTAGTAAGGTATAAAAATGAGATGGACAATGTCTGGGAAATGTAGCCGCATATAAAATCCCTCGGTCACTGTAACTCAATTGTCCTCGAGCCAACCAAGATAACAAGATCAAACATGTCGGTTCACGTGCGCGGTCATTCGTTCGATCAGCAGGACTAATAGAACGAAAGAGGATACGGAGGAGTGAAATGTCGCTTAGCAGTAGCAATGACAAGTTAAATGTAGTCGTGGTTTTGTGGGAAGACCTCAATAAAAGTTGACAACATGACGCTCGCCGGCCACGAGAGCCCAGAATAATAATGATTAGCGACTACAAATATATATACATATACATATATTATTTTGGCATGGACATTTTGTAGTTATAAATTTAACTACGCAGATTTAATTATGCAAAGAAAAGTTTGGTATATAAATATCGGAGGATAAGCGCGAAAATGAAATTAAACGATTCAAGTGTTTATAATCACTATGTACGGTATGTTCCTTATATTATAAAATTGCTTTGATAATTATTCCAAAGTAATTTTCTATACATTTTAATTGAATGACACGATGAATATGGACTGGAATTATTCGTACGAATATTCGTATGAATTATCGTCATATTTGACGGTAAAAATCATACAAGTTTTCCATTCGTTTGGTTTGTAAAAAAAACTTGAATTACCAATTACTTTTTTAACAATACGATTTATGTTTTAGCTTTACATCATATATATATTAAATTACAAATGGAAAATTAATATTTTAATAATATTGATTTTATAATTAGAACACACGTAATAATATAAGATAATTTTAATAAAAAAAGGATGCTCTCCAAAGTATTAGGTGAAACAATTTTTTCAATTGAATGCTTACATTGCAATCGTAGATAATATTAGTTTTCAAATATATATATGGTACAGGAGATGAATGAAATTATTAACTATGACAATTAATAATTTAACGTTTAAAAATATAAAAAATAAATACATAGGAAATACGTTAGAAATGGAACATTGACTATGAAATTTCAATACTAAGAAGCTGCAAATAATATTCATTTGACTTATTTAATGAATATTATCTAGAAAAATATTTCGTGACATTCACTCGTATATCTTTCTACGACGTTATGCTTTAAGAAATAGATATTTTATACGTGAAATTGTATTTTTTTTCCATTTATAGATGCATGAAATTTAAGAAATGAAAATTTAAGGAAAATCTATTTCTCGTGATTAAATAAAAATGATATACTTCATATAAGAAAAGATATTTTTTATTATATATTACACACACCCATGTATGTATATATACAAATAATATGCAATTTATATAATATAACGTGGAAACCTAAAGTTTGTATTGAATTTTATCGTTGAAATTCTCTTGTATAATTTTAGATATAATTGCGAATTAATTAATTTTCTTAACAATAAGAGTATTTTCATTTCATTAATAATGGCTTTTTTGAATATCGCTTAATTCCCTGAGATGAAAAAAAAATTAACTTGCTCGATATGTTCATCGATTAATTGTTAGTAATGTATATTCTATATAAAGGAATAAAACTGGTGAAGAAGCTTTTTTTTCGATAAGATTCACGAATAATTAAATAATTTAAATAATTAAAGTGTAAATAAGTGGGAATAAAATGTAATTGTTGAAGAAAGATTATGACGAAGGTATGAAATTATCACTGAATGTGGACTTAGATAATAGCAGATTATTATATGCAGTTCGTTTGTCAACAAAATATGAGAATTTAATTTGATTATAGAAGCTTCGACTCGTATGATAATTCACTTTGATCAATGCTTTGTTCTTAAGGAACTATTAACAGGAAATTCCAGTATACAATCATTTAATATCTCGTTTGTACAATAAAATATGAGACATTTATTAAAATTATTGAAGAATTACCTTATAATGGTAGGTACTTTTACTACTTAAAATATCGTATAATAAAAATAGATTATCTGCTTAATTCTCATTATAATATTTAAATTTGCAATATAATAGCCAAATAATGTAAGCATCTCAATCATAATATAGGACATAACTTTTTTTACATAACAATGCATGTAAACATTGATTGAAGCATCTCGCCAAAAGACATTCTAATTATTCTCACCGTAATAATTGTTGACCACTCTGTACAATCTCCGAATTCACAGATCACACTCTAAAGCGAATAAAATGAAAATAATCTCACATTAATCTCCCGACATATCCATTTCTCATCTCGATAGACCAGAATCGCTGCTCAATCGCGATTCCGCGATCCCGTGAATGCGCGTAGAATAGGAGGAGCAACCTCGTGGTTTCGAGAGCAGCGAGTAAAAATGCAGGAAGATCGAGTAGGGCCAGGAGAAAGAAATAGAGTCGGCTAGAGAGGGAGGGAGAGAGAGAGAGAGAGAGAGAGCGAAGCGGAAAGAGGACGTTCACGGTGATTGTCCCTCGAGCCCTCAACGGGAATTGCATCGTGTCGACGAGTAACCGCCTCGGGGGAGAGAATGCGAGTTCAACGCTCGTTTACTGGAAAACACCGATTGCTCGGTACACACAGTGTATATGGTAAAAGTGGAAGCTGGGAACAACGATGGCGATATAGTGAAACATTAGGGGGAAAAAGAGCAAGCAGATGAGTGGCGAATGGAACACCGCTTAAAAGATATACTCGCGCAATTGCTTGGCTCGCTCCGCTCCCCCCTCCCCTCTCCCCCTCCCCCCTCAACTACCTAGGGAAAAGTGATTAAAATGTGTTCTCGATTTAAAAAGGTGCGACGAGGTTGGGGGTGGAGTGGGGGTAGTGGCAAGGGAGAAGAGGGGTAGGCCTGGAGAAAAAAGCATGCTCAATCAGTGTTTTGTCATATCTCTGGTGATTATTGTTTGCGGTGCGAATTTAATTGGAAGCGTAGACAAACTGCGTAAGTTGTCTTGCTCATTTTCAACGTCATTATTACTCATGGCAAACACACTTTAATAATGGACACTCGGTACATTCAATAACCCATCATAATCAATAGCACGCTCTCTTTGACTGAGCGTCTTGTTAAGGAGTTCGTATTCATGATTTTCGCGCAAATTATTTAGTTTCGTGAAAATCTCCCACCATTAGAATGTAATTTAATTGCGCACTCTAATCAATCGAAATGATATTTCATGGCTTTGTGCATTGTGCACCACCACCTCTTTTATGTTCTCCTTTTTGTTTGAAGCTTGGAATTAGCTTTGGGTATCGGCTGGCCATTTACCTACTTTTATCTCGCATTTTTTTTTTAAAAATAGACTCTTCAGCAGTGAAACGCCACGCGGTAATAATAACTGTAAAGCACGAGCAAGGAATTGAAAATCATGCATATTAATTTTGTTGATTATTTCTATTTTAATTAATGAGACTGCCAGGCATTAACAAGTCAAATGAAACTAATTTCAATTTAAAAGCAAAACGAGTCCTCGTCAAGCCAAAGCCAAAGCACATATACATAGCTCTAAAGTCATTTTTCAGTCGATCGATTGAGCTATTAAAGTTTAGGCGAAAGTCCTTGTCGTTCAAGAGAAGACCTTTCCGTGATAATTTCCGTCTCGATTCCTCTCTCGCATTTTCCCCGACTCCAGATTTTTTTTTCCCTCCTCTCGCTCTCTCGCTCCTCCTCCGCCCTCCTTTACATCTTCGTCCACCTAATTCTCTCCTTTTATTAGGCGCAGCAGCGTCCCTGTCTAACTTTTTCCTCCTCGTCTCGCCTCGAAATCGACTCTGGCGGTAGTCCCGTCCTCCTCCCTTTCGTTACCCTGCACAACAGTGCGCAGTCGTAGGTTCCGCGGCAAATTATTTGCTCCACCGGAGCATGAATTCCAACCGTAATTACATTTCGCCTGATATTCTATTAGTATTACCCGGGGTATGCGCTCGCCTGGTCCTTTACGTGCTGGGTAGCTGGGGGGGGGGAGGGGATGGGGGAGGCGAAGAGTATGACGCCGGTCCGTTAAAGACCCGTTGACAAATGAGCGACAATTATGACTGAGATCGGTGTGTCGCGTTAGTGTTGCTGATTCCGTGTATAAATGCATTGTTAGGTCCTCTTTATTTTTAGCGACGAGGCAGGCTTCGGCTTGTTGTTAAGGTTTTCATTTGTTTGACGAATATTTTATGAGGCTCAATGTATTTTTCTCATTAGATTGCAATGATTATTCGTATGTTTTTTTTCTTCTTTTCTTTCTTTCTTTCATGTACACAATAGTGGGTGATGGTCGATGGAGTGGAAAATAAATATTTCGTATGTATTAGCATTTGAATGACCAGAGGCTTATTATGATCGTTTTGTACAAATTAAATTCAATTAATTTGTACGATATTGTTAATACACAAATATGAAATGTTATCTAATTCACAAAAGGATGATAAATGTATTTGAGGCTAATAAACACAAATACTCTTTAATTAATATAATTGGTTTATTAGCTTTTTTTTTCTTTTTTTTCTTTTTAAATATAATTTACGTAATTCTAAAAATTAACCTCGCAGTATAGTTCGAAACAGGCTCTAAGAGTATTTATCGATCAAGATTATATTTATTATGATTACGATTACTCCGACACTGCCACAAATTTATTTCTTAATTTAACAAGCAATTAAAAATCTTCATTATAATTGACAATTGATATTACGTTGATATATGCAAATTCTTTAATTTTGTCGCTATATTTATTATTTGTAAGGATATTATAATTCGCTTTTACATTGCCGACAAGTTTTTCTTAATCCACATAATTTGCATTCAATATTTTTGTAAATAATTTTCTTTTTCTTTCATAAGTTAAGCTCTAAATTAAAAAGTTAATCATTTTCATCGCATTCGAATTGCGAATTCTATATCGATATTATACAGCTTAATCATTAGTTGGTTTGCGAGGTCAAAATATTGTTTATTTATAACGAATTTTGCTCTCTTACGTGATAATAAATATTGAATGGAAGAAATTTCATCTTATAATAGTCGTCGCACAATTAGCAGAATTAATTTTTTCTTTTCGTCGTTATTTCGGCTTTACGTGATTTTTATCTCACATTTTATTTTGCGTTTATTTAATCGTTTCTTCGTCATATACAATTATTATTTTTAAACATACCGTATATATTGAATATTGTAGTGATCGAATGAAATATTAAAAAACTCGTTTTCTCATTGGCATTTTATTAAAACATCTTATTAATTAATTTCATGTAATATTATTGTTATTTATGTAGGATTTTTACTTCTCAGTTTATATTGTAATTATACTGCAAATTTTATTTTCTATATTTCTGTAAATGATATAAAATAGATATTATTAAATATAAAAAGGTGGACATAAATCTTGGAAAATATAAAGTTTTGAGAATAAAATTTACCGAATAAAAATATTTGCGAAGATGTAAAATTACTTTATTAATAATTCAATATTATACAGAATATATTGTACCTTAATTTATTATTTAAGATAGCTGAAGTTTTTATAAATAGAGATATTATAATAATTACTAAAATAATAGTTAAATATTATTTTTCCATTAGCAAAATCTTTGCTATTATTAATCCAAATTCTCTTTTTATTCTTGATTATTATTAAGCAATTACATAGAAATAATTTTAGGAAGATTATATAATAATAAATATTTACAAATATAAATAAATGAATAGACTATTTTACTCTGTGCATTTTATAAGCCGATTCATTTCACGGATGACTAAAATTAAATTATATCACTAAAATCGCCTTATTTCTCATTGCTGATGACAAACAGCTAATTTATTTACACCCCAATCTACATTCAACTAATAACTCTTTCGTTATGAAGAATTGTATTATCTAATTTATCAATAATAAAATTTTTAATATAAATGTCAAAAATAGAATATATAGAGTAATTTTTCATAATACGCGAAGAAATTAAAAATCTTGAACATACAATATAAAATGAAATATTTCAAACTGATTTATTCGATACTTTATAGAAGTGATTTTATTTGTGGAAATAAACTCATTGCCAGTAACATAATTGTTAATAAAATATTTGAATAATACCATTGTAATATATAATTATTTCAAAAAATTGATTATAACGAATACTAATTTTAAAAACAACATTATATTATGCTATTATTATTCAATAGAAATACAGAAATGTAAAAGGTAAATTAATTTCAATCATTAAGATTATGTTTGATGAGAAGGATTATAAGCTATTTTTCTATTTTCATTCTTTTATATTTCATTCACATTAATCACTGTTTGCATCAAAATAACTTGTACATTAATTACTTTCGTTTATGAAGTATATTATTAATATTAATTATTATATTTAATTTGTTAAATAGATTGAAGAAACAGGCGAAAGTATTCGGGCAGCGCGTACATTCCGAGTAAGCGATCAAAGCTGCTGCTTATGAAAAAAATTGTAATATGTATTGCGAATATGTGAAATGACTGATCGACAATCTAAATTATTGATATGGCTATTTTGACAATTCAAGCCCAACAAAATATCAGTTGCTAATTCCGCATATCTGGATAAATGATATTGAAATTGATGTTGAAACGAGACAACTAGGATTACACAGGCAAAAGGAAGCGACGAACGATCAGTTGAAGTGGCATTCAGAACTGGCAATTGAGCGTCAAAGATCTTTAAACGTTCCCTTTTATGTCCCCTTTCTCTATCACTATCTTTCTCTTTTCTTCTGTCGGCCTCCTCATCTTCCTCCTTACTTCTATTCATCCAAGATGCTTTACTCCAAGCATCCCTATAAAGAGCAGGAGGTATTGAAGAATCAAGCGAGACCTGCCCTTATTGACAAGCTAAGTAGTGACTCCAACACGAAGACACTCAACTTGACTGCACTCGATGCCGCTATCAAGAAGCCCCCAAGACTTCTCATAAACCCGCCTACCTTAGTTAATTTATTTAATCTGATTACTATTAATGCTGGCTTTTCATTTCGACCATTAATTGACGAAATTTCACCTAAGACTACGCTCGAACGTATAATGTTTTGAAACGGCATTTGTATTATTATAAAGCCGCGCTTGGACATTTTTATCGGCACCGAAACTTGTGTTTCGCAATCATACATAGACACACATATATATATATATATATAAATATAGATGTGGAGGACTGCTTTTTGCATGGACTCCACTGCACTGTTCCCTTGTTCCTTTATGCTCGGCAATACACATTATAAGGATGTTTAATGCTCGGGCGAGACATTGAACTTTTTCCTCCCAAGGCTAATACGAATTTCACCTAGAAATACCCTCTCGAGTTCAGGAAAAGCCAGACGAAGGAGGACGTAAATCTTTCATGGCAAATTTGCCGCATGCGCATATAACTACTTCGCGGCGGCAAATTTCGTCCGAAACGCTAATGAAATCCGAGGGAGCAGTGAGCAAATTCTGAAGGTGGCTTACCGGCCGCATGGCTTAATCTAACTCCGGGAGCAGAATCTTTGGTACTCATCGCACGAAAGAGTCGTGGCTTGCCATCTCCCTCTCTCCCTCTCCCTCCCTCTCCCTCCCTCTCTCTCCCTCTCTCTCTCGCGCCGGAGAGTGCGGGCTGCCTGAGTACGGGCGCCACGGGCAAACTCATCTGCGAAACTCGTGTCTCTTACTATCCAATGCTGCTCAAGCACAGAGCGGACAGTATATGTCACAGACAATGAAACTTAGTTCGATGAGAAATCTCGTTGGATGTTGCTTCTATCCAAATAATGTTCCCTGTTATAGCCTACGGCGTAATTATTTCCTCGTTGTGCGCGCTATTATTGGCTTCGGTGTGCCTTTTTCTTTTTATCCATTGCTCCTTAGCATTAATTTGCATTGATTTGCGCATGGACGTGATAGATTGCTGTCCTGTGACGAATAATGATTGTCATTTTGGCGATTAACGCATGGATAACAATTTCATTGTCGATTTAGAATCTCTTAATTCATATCTCATAAAGAATACAGCAAAGTGTTTTAGCCCACGACGCCATATTGATTGACGTATTATTTAATTTTATTGCATGAACAATTCAAGTCCACTTATTAGTTTCACGTGCATAATATATGGCGACCGGGAAAAAAGGGAATTTTTTAAGCAATAGTAATGATAAAAATAACGTATGAAAATTCATCTGTAAACAAAAAGTTTTCAAGTCCGAGGCACAATTTGCTACACTAAATAGAGATGGAGTAGTCTTTAAATCCTAATTAATAAAATATTCTTGTTGAAAAAAAATTTTAAAAAGAAAAATGAAAGGAAAACAAACGTATTGCAATTATCTTAATTTAATAGAAATTTAGCTTTCACTCATTCATTTTCATTTTAGTGTGAAACAGACTTGACATAAATTAAAACATATAAATGAACATTAAGCCGTTTATTATTAAAAACATTACCGCATTATTTACGAATATTGAATATTTTTCAAAATACATGTTTGCATTAGGTGAATTACGAGAGGGAGATAAGTAAAGTTACAATAAATATCAGAATAAATAATAAATAATTAAACGATTTTTTTAATACGATACATTGAATTTTCTCCTTATGAAAATGTTCAAGAGATCAATAGATTGCAATATTTGCTTTGTCATTTCTCTGGGAAATGTAAATTCTACCTTAAATATTATATTTAGAAGAAATTATTTAGCGCTTTAGACATTTCATGATATTGCAATATTTGATTCGTAATTTCTCTGGGAAACAAAAATTCTACCTTACATTATATTTAGATTTTTT
This sequence comes from Ceratosolen corneri, assembly GCA_030522565.1. Lineage (NCBI taxonomy): Eukaryota > Metazoa > Arthropoda > Insecta > Hymenoptera > Agaonidae > Ceratosolen > Ceratosolen corneri. The sequence continues at coordinate 90,196 of JAPYYT010000154.1, read as the reverse complement.
TAATCTTTGGTGTACTTTATATGCACGTAGAGATATTTTGATATATTGTATATAGAAGAAATTATTTAGCACTTTAGATATTTCATTTCGTGTATTCTATCATTCACGCAGCGCAAATATCGTGCAATTAAATTATAAGCTCCACATTAAAAGTAATATCGTTGTTATTAATTTATTCAGATCTATGGATTCGCAGAGCAATTATGATTCTGCCTATTTACGAAAAGAAAGAGGAAAGTGATTCCAGAGCTCGATTAGGTACTTGGCCGCGTGAAACAAAGACAGTGAAGAATCTTCTCGCTAGATAAAATTTCACTTCCTACCAAGTTACAACGAATTTTCTTCTCCTCTGAATATCTATATACAGACATTACCTTATCTACTCACAGTCAGGAGGGAAGTAAGAGAGACGAACTTGAAATCACAAGACCGAAGACAAATTTCTCTCGCAAAAAACGACCATCTAGCTCTTTTAAAAAAAAAGTCACATATATGTGCGTGTGTGTGTGTGTGTATATACTTGGTTGTATATCGGATCGTATTGGGATTTGAAAATCAAATGAATAGTTAGTGGAAATGAGAATAAAAGAAAATTACACGCAGCTAAAAAATTCAATAGAACAATGTTAATATTTGAACTGCGATACTACAGTAATTTTTGTTCTATTAATATATTTTGAAAAATTGGAGGATTCGATTATATGAAATTTGATTTATACACAGAATCTTATGATAATATTGAATAAATTTTTACATTCGTCATAAGTAAATCCAGTGAAAATAATAAAATATCAAAAATATTAATTCTCTACGTAATACTAAAAATTTCTCGCCAATATTTCATGAATAATTCTAGATTGCAAATTATCTTGTGCGAGGAGTGACAATTATTACAAGTTACACGACATTATTTATATACAATTGATAGCATTCAGAAAAAGCGAATATTACACGAACTTGAGATATATTAGTTAAAAATGACAAAATCAGAATACAATAAAACAATATTTACTTTTCTCTCCTAGTTTCATCTCGTCACTATTATTCCCATTTATTTGAAATTCTTTCTCGGCAAGAATTAATTATTATACATATACATATATACTATAAATATGTAGTTTATATTTAATGTCGAACGTTATCTGTTAATAATAAATTCATGGCAATTGAATTATCTGTATTATGAGCGAATGGAGCGTACATATATTTTTCGTATTTTAAGCCGCATGTAAGTCTTGTGTGTGTAGATGTCTTATACGTAGATCTTATTATGAGAGCATGTGATTTAATATCCGAAACAATGGTTCTCTGAAATGTCTAGTTTGTATATTAATTTGTAGGTCAATTCATCACCAGTTTTTGCAATATTCCGTGAACTCTGAAATCTCGTTGATCCTTGCCTTCAAGAAACACAACAAGGGACAATTAGTTATCCTGCGAGCTATGGATGCAGACTATTAGCCAGCCATAATAACATGGATGACTTGTACTTTGATGGGAACATTGTTCCACCAGCTCACGCTATTAAATGAGACTTGCCACTTATTTGCTTTGTGAAGAATAATTGTTGTGCGAATCGCAAAATCAACAGCCAATGCAGACAATGAGAGTAAAGCGGTGAAAAGATTTTCTGAGAAAGTGCGATGGAGTGAGCCTTGGCTGGTGCTTCGATACTTGCTCGGCTAAGCAGGCGGAGCTTATAGAACGAGACTGAATTTAAGTTTAGAAAGACAATTCAATGACACCTCGGCTATTTTTTGCATTTCAGCTTGACTTTTGCGCTTTCCAACTGCTGCTCAACTTGAAATCCTTTTCCATTCATCTCACCTCTCACTTCCTGCATTTTAACTTGGAAGCGCTTTATTCTTGTAATGTCGTTAGTATGCCGGACCCTATTGTAATAGTGTTTACAGGGAACTAATAACTCTCTTTGTCGCTATCTTATGTGGAGAAGATGGGATATAAAATGGCAGCGCAAGTCTCGGGAAGAGGCTATAAAATTTAAAGTAAACATTGCTAAAATCACCCAAGGCTCTATACAAGTCTTTAAAATGCTATTAAATACATTAAAGCTTTGTATTACAAGAAAGTATTAAGGAATTATACGCTACTTTGCTCGTGCATTTTGAGAAAAAAAAACTTATTTACCTGCGTATATGTAATAATAGTGGAGGTAATTAAAAGTAGAATATTTAGTTGAATTGCCTTTTGAAAAAAGTAACAATACCATTTGTCTTACAGAAAGAATAATAGCGATAAATAGTAAGCGATTTAAAAAATCGACCTTGCAAAAGAAATGTTTTTTTTTTTGTAAGTATTATAAACGCGTAACATGCAGTATACACATAAACTTGTTTGCCGACTTATGCATGGATTTAACATATGGACGTACACACAGACAAATGTGCGTGTGCGTGCGCGAGCGTGTGTATTAAGAGAAAAGGGCGTAAGTAATATGTTCTGAACTAATGGAAATTAAACCTAAGTATATTAAAATCAAATACACTTGTAACATTCCTCTGCGACTATATTTTTATTACGGCCACACCCAAAAATTTTAAATCATACAATCAAGTTTTATGAATAATAATGTACAATATTATTTGTAGATATTTTTAATTAAATACAATATTCTTTATTCTGTGCAACATATTAATGTATTCAGTTTTCTAAATATCTATATTTTCTTCCTCCACTCTCTTTCTCTCTCTCTCTCACACACACTCTCTTACTGACATTGTTCTATTCTTGTAAACAAGACTCATCTACAAAAATCTTTCAATAATCTATAAACTAATGATATTTTATTGTCCCTTTAGTATTGAAAATTATTTACCAAGTACTTTATAAGCTACGTACTTGATAGCTGTGATACTGTTTCCAACTTTTGAAAGAATCCATAAGCTCCAATAGATACACAAAGTTATTATTTTATTTTTAAAATTTCTTTTATTATATTACAATATTTGTTAATAAAGTTTAAATGTTCAATGCCATATTATTAATCTTATGAAATATAATTTCATTTATAAACAATATTAAGTGAAATGCAATGAAATTAATGTGAGTTAATAGTGAGTGCGTCTATTTAATAATTTTCAAATATATTTCAACCTACATGTTCATTCATAATACAAAGTTGAAATAAACTTCGTATTGTCATGAATTGATTAAAATCACCCACATTCAGCGGATTATTTAACAAAAGTGCATGCATTACGTGGCAACACTTGCGCCTTTATCGTTAAAAATAGTGACAGAAATGCCATACAATAATAACCTGAGATTACGAATCTTTGGCGCAGACGTAATAATTATGAAGCGAGAGCAAGTATACGAGTCCACAGTGTAGATAGGACGGACAAAGCAAATTCAGAATAGTATAATCACATCCACGTATATACAGATGTATTTGCAGATACACATACACACGCCCTCGAGTCTCCTATCACATGGACCATGACAACTAACGTACCATAACATTACATTTATCCCATATAGTGGGCATGTTCCCTTGATACCGTAACCGCATTTCTTGGGGCTTGGAATTGTCCGATCCGAGACTGACCGAACTTCTGACCAATGACTATAGCTAACAATGAAGCCAGTCACGGCTCATAGCAGTGTGTTTCATTGCACTCATCAATTACATTTATGTATTTGGTGCGGGCACGTGCACTCATTTGCATTACGAGCTTCGCGCAATTTGTTGCTCTGTGATTTTTCAAAATGTTTCCTCAAATTTGACAAAGGCTAATGACGTCTCTGCTCCCCTTGCTTTCCCTATATCTTTCCTTGTATCGACAATAATCTTGTATGATCTGTTTGCCCTTCTTCGGGGTTTTATTTAGAGTGGCACTTCAAGCTTTAAATTATATACATTTGATATTTTTCCGCATTTTAAATTAATTCAATTAAATAATCGGTTAGTGAATTCAAGCAGCCAAAGTGTATTTTACATTTTATTGAATGTTCATTCCAATTTATATACTAAATGCTTACTCTTCAATAAATATTCAATCTATAATCAATTTTTTGCCAAATGTGTAACCTTAAATAAATTAATTAATTCTCGTATACTTTGTTTTATCTAAATTTTTATAAATTCTATAAATTTAAACCTCAAACGATTTCTCGTATTTTCATAAGCATTAATTGCATGTCACAAATATTTTGAATAATTAAATCGGATTTTTAAATAAAGTACAATATTTTTCTTTTCATATATATATAACGTGAAATTTAAAAATTTATTTATATATTTGCCGAAAAAGTTTTGAAAAATGTATTAAATATTAACCGGAAATATAATGTTTTTAAACAACGCCAGATCATCCTTTTTATTATAGATTCACAAGATAATTTTAACTTAAAAATAGTTATTAATCCTTTGATAAATTTTTCGATGAATTAATCTTCACATATATACCGGACTCATAAACATGTATTAATTTATATATATATATATATATATATATATATAATTGTTATTAAAGTTAGGTGAATAATTTGATTACTCCAGCTTTATAATAAATTATCTTTTAGAAAAAAATAAACATGAAATACTTCACCTTGGAAAAATGTGCTTAATCCTTTTAATTGTATAAGCAATTAACGATTGAATTTTCAAATACAATTATGTAATGCTGGTGAAAATTTCAAATGAAAATTTCCCCAGCGTTTGCAATATCACAGCCTCGCAAAATGACGAAGACAATAGGTCGAAGACTGTAAAAACGTTGCCACGAAGTGTTAATCTTAAATTTGTTTTATTGCACAATTGAACAATGTTTGCCTCGTCCATCTATAGTATGCAAGAATTGTCACTAGCAGCCTGCAACAGGCAAGTAAATACTTGGACAAGCACAAACAGCATAGAACAAACAGGTGCTGTATAACTTCAGTTGGCAACAGGTAATCTCGGTGAACGCATTTTGCAGACTTCGCTCTCATTTCCGGTAATACTTTCAATTGGTAATTAGACTTTGTTGGCTTAATCGCACAATAGTACCAACTAGTATAAATACTCTGTTTAAATTTGAGAAAATCTTATAATAAAAGTAGAATTGGGCAATTCATTACAACTAATTGTTGATATTTCCTCGACACCTTATCTCTTACGTTCTAATTTTTCAATTATTAATTTTCTAATCTTTTAATTGTCTTTTTCTTCTAGTAAATTACACCGGATTCAATTGTCCATATTGTCTTCGGGTTGCCGTAAACATTAAAGAATTATCGATTTTTATCTATTATTTATAATTTAGTTACTTTGTTTATTAAAAGCCCGTTCATTGGTGAAAGAAATATAGCACATTTATACCAATAATTGCATTAATTCCAGTAGAAATATGAATAATTGAAAAAAAATCTTTCGCTTAACAGCGCTTAACTTTAATATATTGTACAAAAATTGTGGCAAACAATATTGAATCTACGAGATAACACTGGATATTTAAAAAAATCGCTCTCGATTAAAATAACAATCCATTATCATTGCACGCAGCATTCGATTCAGAATCCAATTAAGAGGGAAAATAATTCGTCAATGTAGAATGAAGAGAAGAAAGGAGAACAATAATAAGCAAGGTAAACAGTCACTTGCTAATCACATTCCACATTTATTTCAACCAATTTTTTCCCTCCCATTCTTCCACCTCAATATTTCCCAGCCATCCCAGAAATGTCAAGTAGGCGAATTTAATTTCTCTGCAAAAATCCTTACCCCCTACCCTTAAACCCTCCCAAGCACATATTCAAGATTTACAGGCGCTCCCCATCCCACCCCTTACCGTCCTTTTTTTCTCAAATCCCTTCGTACTCTTATGCGCGCAGAATCGCTGCACACGGCTCCCCACGGCGCATTGTTTCTCGTCTTCAGCGAGATAAAAGGCGAATTTTGCGGCGGCTTTCTCGCCTGCGACTCCGCGACCAAGGTTTTCTCATTTGCATTTGCTTGATACTTACGCGCGCGCGCGTGTCTACGTGTCTAGACGGCGCAGCTCGTTTCGCCGGGGATAATATAAAGGTTATCTCGATCGCAGAGCACGTCGCTAAACTGAATCCCTGCTCGCAAGCCTTGTCGTTAACTCGTGCGTGTGTGTGCGCGCGCTCGCGAAAGCTCCGGTCATATTCTGCTTTCTTTCGCTCTCACTCTCACTCTCTCTCTGTCTCTATTTGCTCACTTCAAATGCTCCCTTTTTTTCCCTCTTCTCTTGCACCACTCTCCTCTTCTCAAGGGCCAACATATTAATGGCATTCGCAGTCAGGTAGGATCTATATTTGCGTAAATAAGCGCTTGCGTGGAGCAATTGTTTCGTTTTTGAGTTTCGGCATTGGCCATAGTAGTTGACGGGATTTTAAGAGTTTTTACGGCAAAAGCCCAGAGACATTCGCACGCCCATCATCTATCTACGCATGCACGTGGTATCTATCTATCTATATATATATGTGTGTACCCCCAAGTGTATATGCGCCCATGTAGTACGTATAAGGTTAAGATTACTAGCTAAAAGTTCATAATATAACGGAAATAGGTTTTCTCGTTTTTGCAAACTAGCGACACGAAAATGATCCTCCATTATACAATTGCCAAATTTACCAGAGAAAACATTATGTGATGTTACTTGAATAACCAGCAGCTCGCATCCACATAATTTACCCTCTTGATTATGTAGTCTTTATACGAGCAGCTTAAAAATATCATAAACATGAAGAAGTTACGAATGAGAGTGCAAGAGGATTTTTCTCCCCTTAGTCAAAGACAATTAATTGCATTGCAGGTGAGATGAGAGGAATCTTCTTGAATGACTAGGTTTTGTCTAATTACGGTATGTAATTTCATTGTCTGAAGCGGAGCGTTGTAATTATCAAATTGGAAATTATCAGCGCACTAGTAATTTAAAATGACTAATACATATATTCTTTCGCCAATGTTAATTGAGGGAAATTATTTTGCGTAAGGATAAACGAATTCAAGTACTTGATTAATCTGAAAATATGTGAAAGGAGTAAGACGGTGTTAATAATTTGATGTAGCGAATGATTTTACACATTATGAGTTTTATAATTATATTTTTCAAAAATAAATATTTGCTGTAAAAGATAAAGAAGAGAGATCCGTTTCACGAAATCTAATTAAATTTAAATACTTCATAAACACTCGTAAATGTACACTGCGTTATCTAGATAAAGTCATTGAATAAAAAAAGAAAATCCAACATAATATGAATGAGGTATGATATTAGTTGAGGATAAAGTGATTAAATATATCTTTTTAATGAATAAGAAAAAAAAAACTATTAATATCCAATGTACGTGAAAATGTGATTTTAAATTAAATTTATCAATCATATCATTTTTCTCATAATTATCACTCAAATATTCAAAGAACTTGTATTCACCTACTTTTCCATCACATGAAATAAAATTCTTTTCCATTAATTTAATATACATTTTTCATAATTATCCATTAAATGAAGATCCTTCAACTTATAGATGGAAAAAATAATGTTCAAAAGATGAGAATCCATTGACAGAAATTTGAACAGAAAATTGCAATTAAAACGTTTATAAGTGTGGATCGTTTACAAGTATGCTTAATACAACCTGTCAATTTCCTACTTTTCCGGACTGATTATGCCCTCGCACATAATATTTCCTTTATCGCTCGTTTACAAGAGAATGTTGACCGGCCGACAAAGGATTTGGAAGGGAAAGGCCTCGGATCTTGCTACTCCGATAAGGATAAGGAAAAGTGAATTGAAGCCCTAGTAAAGTAGAGGAAAAGTTGGTAAACGAACTAAGCCAGACAAAACACGCTAAAACAACTTGACCAGACACCAGAGGGTTGTGTTTTTACAGTGGCCGACGTCCCTTATACCTCTGCTTCAACTTGAGCCAATAAGTTAGAACTTGGAGCGTCTGCAGCCAGATATGAAGGCCAGGGTCTTCAATATTCCCTAAACTTTTAATTCGATTTATTCAAAAGCTCACGATATAATAGGCTCGTTCAATTTGTTGCCAAGTCTTATTCATTATTGCGAAATAATACTGAGCTTTAATCATCGCTATTGTCCAATTTATAATTATTACGCAGTGTGTCTCTCAAATATATTTATTTGCAGCTTAATGGGTGAGAAATATTATTTTTCAATATTTTCTAATATTTTTCGGAGAAGATTTTTCAAACTCTTAAGCTGATTTCCATATTAGTAAGAGTCGAATATGTAAATGAAGATTTGCAATTGTCATTTACGTAATTTATATTTATCCTTGGATAGCATATCTTTTTTCAATTCTCTTAACATTACAACATTATTCAATCCAAAAAACAATAATCATTCAACTACAGTTAAATGTATATCTACAATAAGATTCATGCAACTAACAAGATTAAAGTCATTGTATTAATTACATTGGTATGTCATTATATACAATTCTCAGATGTCGGGAATAAATTAAGCTGCTTTGAAAAATAATAAAAAATATCTTATTATTATCGTTTTTTAAATACATACGCCATTTGTGAAGAATTAGATAAAAATTATTATTTAGTGTAATATACCATTATTGAATGTCACCAAATAATTCATTTATAAGTATTTCATTCCATTGCATTGTATATATAAATAATAACAGGAATGAAGTTCGTACGTCAATGTACCGGAAATGCTCGACTACATAAACTCACATTCCCTTCCATCAAATATATTCGATTACGTTGCTCGATTGTTGAATTTTGTTGGTTCGGGTAGTTCACTACGAATGCTGGAAAACGCTCACAAGTTGAATTTATAGATTCAACATATTTTTATATTTAAAATATTTAACTAACCAACAATTTCCCTTTAAATTTTACATAATTGGTTAAATAATATAAATTCGATAATAAGTCAGTCACAATAATTTTCATTTACTCTATATATAACTAGTGCTTATTTGTAATTGAAAAATCTACTTCGTTTCCTGCATTATCAAGATTTAATAGGAATCCATAGGTTTGCTATATAATAGAATGAATGAAAGCGCCATGTCAGAGATGGAATAAATAGGAAGTATAAACAGTCTTATCGGCATCATTACAACTTCCTGTTTTGACATTTTTTAAACTTCCGGGCACATTTGCTCCATATTTAACTAAATCTCCTTCGTCTATCTCTCTCTCTCTCTCTCTCTTTCTCTCCTTCTCGCCACTCGTCTCCTTTCTTTAATTGTTTTTTTTTCTCTTTCGCTGCCATTACTTTAATCATATTAGCAGACCTCATAGAGAATAGCCTTTCCCATTAACTTTCATACATTTCAACTTAGCTACATTTTTCAATATTGATATAATAAACATCACATTATTTTAATTAATCAATGTTTGAATCCAATTTACTTTTTATAAGATATTCAAGCAGATTAGTCTGTCAAAATCTGATCCGAGGATGTAAAATGAACACAATTCATCACTGCTTCTTGCCGAGATACAGTTACGTTAATTTTAGTTAGAATGCTTGGCTCCTTTTTTACTTTTGTTTACACTCTCATTAAAGACTTGGAAAAATAATATATATTCTAAAAGATTTATATAGAAAATATTTTCATTAAAAGATCATTATATACATATGTTAATGTTACTATTAATATTATTAATATACCCTAAAAATTATTTTTAGAAAATAATCAAGCTTTTACTATATATGCTGTTTATATATATATATATACTATATATAATGTTTATTATTCGCAAAACTGAGAATGATATGGGTTATAAAGAAATGTGTTGAATATTAAAAGAAAATCATGAAACATTAGTCTTTTCTGTTTATAAAACTTTTAAATATATTATCTGATATAATTTAGTTTATGTTATTTACCTAATACAATACAGTTTATATTTTACAAATAGAATTAATGCTTTATTTCATATATTTAATGAAGCATTCACTAATATAATTTACTAAAATGGTGAAACTTTTCTGTATTTTTGTATATATATACAATATGATTATAATAATATCCCATTTATTTAAGATTTATTAAGAAAAACTTATTGTAAATATATAATATACATTATAAATATGAATATATATCTTATTATATATTAAATACTTCGATTTTCAAATAATGTGGTAATTAATTGTAGATAAAAGTTTTATTGGTAATTAAGTAAATTTAATAAATATTATATTTCTATTTGTAACTACTAACTATTATAATTGCAGTGCATTTACTATTGTTCTATTTAGAAGGAATTTCTCTAATGATTGATTATTACTCAGTCTCCTTTGATTAAAGACTTCTCATTAAATAACAATTTTGACACGAGGTAATACCTATATAATATAAAATATTTTTAATATAATACACAAACGTTATATTAGTTTGTAAATTTTATGATTTGTTTATTAATGTGTAATTTATTATATTTCATATACTTTCACTTGATTAAATAATGTGCTTAAGAATAAAATTAATCTCATTGAGTAAAGTATTAATAATTACGAGAAAATAAATTAAAATTTTTTTTAGAAAGATATTTTTTAACATATGAACGAACAAATCACTAAAATAATTGAAGTATCAATTTCATATAAAATTAAGAATAACTTGGTGAAGATTTTCAAATGTACAAGAATCAAGACGTGTAGTAAAAGAAAATAAATAATCAGAAATACAAAAACCTGATTTCTGAAAAACTACGACAATTAATGAAAGATAGTGAGGATGAAAGCAATGATAAAAGAAATCCTTGTGTACTTTATCTTGGACGAAAATTAAATTACCGATGTTAAATGTCCATACTGAATTCGTAATTAGGTAATTTATTAACGGAAGGAGATTACCATCTTAATAATTATATTTATAGAATAACATATATTAATAAATATTAAATAATTTCACGATTAATCATTAGTAAATATAACATCTGTATGCATAAGAATATATCTTTGTATATATTATCACTGAGCTACGTATGAATATACTTGAGTATTTTTTATAAAATTAATACTTTATTTAAGCAGAATATTTTTAAAAAGATATTGTCGGATAGAAGTAACGAAGAAGTGATAATTCTAGCTCGATATTTATGTGTATATATATATATACACACATTCACATTGTATATATATATATATATACACATAAATATCGAGCTAGAATTATCACTCACGCATCACTCAGAGAGAGAGGGGGAATGAGAGAGAGAGAGAATGAGAATTCCTGCATATGGACCCCAAGGACCGACATCCTGTTTGTGCTCGAGGGATAGAATACACCTGAATCTCCTCTCCCAGTATTCACAAGAAAGTAATGTACCATTAACTATATTTGTAGGTTCCATTATAACCAAAGTAGTACTAACCACTGTGCATTTTAGAAAATTCGTTTTGGTTAATACAAATTACAAGTAAAAATATAAAAATATTATATATAAGTATTAATAATTTCTAATTATAGTATACAATTTTAGCAAAATTATCCAATCATTATTTATTTGATTAAGAAAATTAGGGAAAAAGAAAATAATGTAATTGCAATGAATTCAAAGAGCAAGTCCAAAAGTATGAATTTTAAAACCATGCAATAAATTAACACCTTAGGAAATACATTTAAAGACCGATTTACTGAAAAAACAGTTTACAAAGTACATTAGATATATTTATTATTATGACGAGCTTATTTCTAAAAAGTGATTGAAAAAAAGATACATAAATTAATTATAATATACTCTTTGTGATGTAATTGGCACTGCTAATATATTAGTAAGTATATATTTTTATGTCGGGGCTAAAATTTATAAATTTTTACAGACCGTATAATTTAAATAATTTTCCTCCATATTTCAGATGATTTTTCGTTACAGCTTATAGAAAAATTTGCTCTATTTATTTGCAAAAAAAAACTTTCAAACCTCATTTGACTTGTAAAAAAATCAAGTTTCGCATGACTTTCTCTATAAAGGTTATAAATAATTCGTGCGATTTTTAATGAATAAATCAGAACTCTTCTGCCCATCTAAATAAAGAGAAACGCTTATCTTGCATGAACAAAGGAGGGGGCGTAAAATTCATTAAAAATCCATGGATTACTGTGTAAAGCCCCTTGTTACAGTGCACCACGGTATGCGACGACAAGTTTCTTGACACGAATGAAAGATTATGACGAAGGTCGGTCGCGTCGCGGTCCCTCATCCAGTTCAAAAGTCTCCAAAAACCAGAAGAAAAGGATAGAGTGTGAGGGGGGGGGGGAACAATCAATGCCATTTTTATAAATACATAAAGGACAATGTGGCTTATGTAATGAACGGTATAATGAGAATAAAAATTGAACGATAAATTGAATCGATATTTTAACGAATAAATGTTGTCAACTTTTCAATGTGTGTAGAAGGAAAAGAAAATTGACTGTATCGGGTATGATTACGAGATAACACAATTGCATATGATAAGTTTCTCCTACAACTACAATCTTATAATGTATGAGAAGAGCACATCATGGATCTATCGTATCTTTATTAATGCGCCTAATGAATTAACTCAAAACCTCTTTCCATCTTACTTTTTCCTACCTATTCTATAGTATGAAAATGTCATTTGCATTTTAGAATGTTGGTGAAAATTTTTGTGCCAACACGTTAACATCAATATTTTCTTTCATATTTCTAACAAGACTAATAAGCATAGAGAAGCTATTAACAATATATGCACACATTGATTTTATTACTCAAAATTAAAAACAAAATAGGTATTGTTCAAACGCCGATAACATTGGATTTGATACATTTTTGAGCCGAACAAAAACAATAAAAACTGCTTTTGCACTTACAATTGTACTAAATTGTGCAGATTTCGTGTATATTTTGGTTATAATAAGGCTTTTGTGCTTAAATTTCATGTCGGATAATTTATTGCAAAAGAATTTATTGCAGAAAAAAGAATTACATTCAATGATAAGTCAATTTTATCTGTAAATATGATAAATAAAATAACTAGAAAACAGTGTTATTAAATAAAAAAAATGAACTGCAAACGTAGCACGGAGAAGTTAAATATAAAAGTGTTTTTTATGTATACTAAATGACATATTTATATATAGGGATAATCAGATGTCTGTTTATTCAAAATATTAATTCATAATTAAGTAAATTAAAAAAACTTTTCATTTTCATTAAATTTTCAAAAATACAAGTGGAAATTTCTGCTAACATGGCGTTGTAAGGATTACATTAATGGAATGAAATTAAAAATCTTCAAAATTATTAATTAATGCAATAATTGAAAAAGCATCAACGCTTCTTATTAATTGTGATGTAAATTTAAACGGCAATACATATATTCTATTTCAAATGAGGATTGACGAATTGAATTCAGAACGTAGAAACGTGAAAAATCAAAGCTTGACTTACGAATTTTTCATAATAATACGTATAAATTTTAAAATACATTTTACATGATGTTCACATGAAATATTAATATTAGAGGTAAATTACAAAGTAGAAAAATAGTAAACAAAAAATTAGGATATATTTTTTCCGCTTTACTGATAATAATAAACATGAATAATCATAAATTGAATATTTTTAATTAAAATTCAATTAAAATGTATAATTTTAATTTTGCTGATTTTAATATTTTCTGAAATATTAATATTATAAATTTTTATTTGTCATTATCTTGATTTTGATTATTCATTTTCACCTTTAAAATGAGTCTAAAAAAATTCGTTTTTTTTTTTATTATAATAATCTATAATATATATATATATATATGTATATGTATATATTGGATTTCTTGCTACTATTAAGGTTTAATAAATTAATGATGCAAAGTGCACATGTCTCAAATGAATAAATTATCTGCTTTCTCTTTCGACGATGTAACATTTGAAGATGATTGTTCGTACAGCAAAAGAATTAAATCGGCAGTAAAACGAAGGAAGTCAAAGAAACGACTTTTCTGAGTCACTCAGCGCTCCCTCCGTCATATCTACTTTCATTAAATTATACGATAGTTAATAAAACCTGTAAAAAGCTGTAAGTATTCTTAAAGTGTAAGGTTCAGTTGAGACTTGCTAGTTGGGTTGATTAAATAGAAATTATGCTTTTGTATGTATATTTTTCTTTAATGCAAAAGGTTACGAATAGAATTACAGAATCAATGGAGATGTATTAAAAACTTTTTTAAAATAGCAAGTTTATACTTCAGCACATTTCAATTGAATTCTCTGTTCTTTTGAACAATATTATAGAACGATTAACTGCTCCTGGTGATAAACGTAATATATAGAAAATAAATACAAATATAACTATACGGGAAAAGCTCACTACATAATAATTCATGCTAATGAATTTTTGTAATTGTAGAAAATTTTCAAGTTGGTACTCATTTTATAAAATCGTAATGTCGCTAACGAAAATTCTATATCAAAATAATGAAGTATTATTATAGAAATTTCATCCAAAATACTTAAATATTTCAATTTTATAATTTTCAATACTTTTCATAAAACTTCATATATTATTTGATCCTTATAAATATTTGAAAGTTCTAGCAAATAATTTTAATAATAGCTCGTATATTAATAAAACTTCATCGTAAAGAATGAAAAACGAATGGTCAATGTAACAGCTCAACACTTCACTATTGGATATTTAAAAAAAATTTTAAGTAGATGAAAAAATTTAACGAAGAGAATTTTTAAAAGTTTATTAGAAAAGAAAATTGCAGCCAACAAAACCAAGCCCAACACATCCATTCACAAGATATACATTAACAAGGGTGTTTCATAAACAATTTATTGGTGAGAATTTAAGTTGAGAACATACTTTGTAAAGATTTAATAATTATTTGAAAATGATCGAAGCATGGAAAATTTATTAAAATTCATCCTTTGTACTGTCTATCACCAATCAAAAGAGTCACGAAAACTTCTATACCTGAATATAGTTAAATTTTGTTTCTCTTTTCTTATCTTGAGTGTATACATAAGGGAAATAGTAATTAAAAATAACTTAAAATTAATAAATAACTGTATTCGTGACTATTGAATATGTATTTCATTGGTCTATCAATAGATGAATATATTTAAAAGTATAAAATATAGAGTACAACAAATATAAAAATAATATAAATATATGATATATAATATAAGGTATATAAGTGTAAAGTGTATAGAATAATTCTTAGAAATTTATTTGTAACAAGTGGCCAATATGTAATAAAATTTGTGTATATAGAATGAAAATATTTGTAAACTTGAATTCCAAACATTCCCTTGAGGTAACGAAAGATTTTAATTAAAATAATTATTTACTATTTTATTACATAATTAATATTATTTTCCACATACATTTATATGTTTATTTCAGAATCAAATATTTATAATTTACTTTTTATTACGATTTTATATATAGAAATACTCTTTTTATCGTTAAAATTTATCGTTATAAATCGTATGCTAATAAGCATTAATAGTATTTATTCTCTTCACTGGTTAAAAAAACTGTATTAGTTAATTAAAATTAGGGCATCTACATCATGTGTGATGCAAAAGAATTTGAGTTTCAAAATTGAAAACACCGAATTTTCTTAAATTATGTTTAATTAAGAAGAGAAATAGAAAACTATAATATCATTATGAAAATGGTAAGTAAATAAATAAAATATATTCACACACCATAAACTAAAACACACGTGTATAAAATAACATGCAATTATAACAAACTCATTTTAATTTCATAATGTGAAAATTTAATAAAATTTATATTAACGGAGTCTACCTTATTAAAATACTATATTGACAATTAATATCTTGGATGTATTAGTTTTTTTTTCTAATCTAATACCAAGGAACTTGGAGGGGAGAAAAGTGGTATTTCATTAGGTAGAAAATACAATCCTAAATTAAAAAAATTAAAATTTCTGTTAAGGTGGATATATTTACTTTTCATATACTGAAGAAATAATTATCTGTTAACCGTAATATATCTACTTTATCTAACATAGATTACTTTATTAGCAACTGAGAACTTAAAATAAAGAAGCCAATAAAAAGAATTTATGAAATGACAAGTTTTACTCGTTCGATCTTAAAAGTTTTTCCATTTTCAATCTATTGGCAAATGAATTGAATAAATATGCTTATTCTCAATGTTCTTTAATTATTTAATAACTTTAATGATCTAATAATACTTAATTAGTCTCTTTATATTTACTTTCTTTACAAACTGTTATTATTCATTGCTATATATTTCTCTCTTTTTATTTTGTCTTTTTAATTTAGATGCAAAAGTTTTTTACATAAATTACTATACTTTATAAGTATATACACCAATGTACATTTAATTAATATCACCTAAATACACAATGTAATTACATGTATTGTTTCAAATAAAAAGTATAAATTGTACAGACTTGGTCATCCTTGGAGTCAAAAACTAAAATAGTTCAAATTTGTGGTCTAAATAATTTTTATTTCACCTACAACGAATAATATAAAAATGTAATTATTTACCCAAATAACAAAGAATAACGTCTTAATATAATAATTTAGTTCTTATAAAGATAAGATCCGGAACAAAATATTATTGTATAAATAATTAATATAAAGCGATTTTCTTTGAAATCAAATTCATAAAATATATTATTCAATTTAAACCTTTCAATTGCGTCTCAGAATTATAAAATTTGCTGTGTAGCTTAAAATGCCTTTAAAAATTCATCCTTACATTATAATCCAATTCTATTATATTGAATTATCTAGATAAACAGATTTTCGATATCTCGCCGCACTAAACTCAATGATACTTAATAGTTTTCTCTTTTATCCTAACAGACTTTCCCACGTACACACTACTTTTCTCTCCTTTTTTTTATAGATTTTAACAAAGATTTTGGTAATCTGTATATAGTTAATCACGTGATTATTTAAAATCATTCATTTATTTACTGATATTAATTTTTACAAAATTAGAAGATAATTAACAATTTACATTCAAGTTATAAAGTAATTATTAATTTAGGAAATATTTCGTCAACTTCTATAATAATAAATTTAATTAAAGATTTAAAACTCGTGGCTTAAATTGAATTGATTTTCCCTGAAGAACAAATCAACACATTGTTTATTGTATAAAAACAAAATTTTAATTTCATACGATAATAGAATTAAAACATGACAGTATTACAAAGTTCAAATATTTTCTCAAGATTATTTTCCATTATTTTAGTTTTATTACTAGTTTTATTATTACTCGGTATTATTTTGCTCAAAATTTTAATTTGTCTAAATATGCAAATAGACTAACTAAAATTCAATGATAATCCTAATTCATAAAATAATAATAAAATTTTTCCACTTATAAGTAAGTATAAATAAGCAATAAGTCAGGTTCGTTAGAAAAGTTAAACAAATAACTTTCACTTTATAAAGATTTTTAGTAAAACCAAGATATTACATGTTGAAACGATCAAAGCATTAAGCTTTTTACTGTTCAGTGTATGATATAAAAACATTATTGTTTCAGTCCCGGCATAATGTTCTCTATTTTTACGACAAATCGCCCTTTAACTATCGTTACGGGTTATGCATAATTCTAATTTCGAAATCTTTTAAATAACTTAAAATGAACTAATTAATCAGGTTATTCTTGCAAAATGAAAATATGAAATTTAACCTTTTTCTATTATTAATAATTACGAAGTGGTCTTTCGAATTCAGGATTATAAAATTCTAACAAAAAATATTCAATTTTTATAAATTTGAAGCTTCTGAAAGTTTATTGATTTATTTATTATGTTAATAAATTTTTAATTTAACTACCACAACAATAACCTACTTTGCATCATTTGATTTTCAAGAACAATTGTAATATGAAAAAGGAAGGTCTGTCCGAATGACTTATATAACATAAAAAGAAAGAGTTTGATTTATTTGAAATCAGTTTTCCATGTCTTCAATGTGTCAATCACTTAAATAGGCTGATGTTGATTGAGATTCTCTTTGACATTTTTAACGACGTTTCTGCTAAAAAATTAATGTGCGTACTATCAAGTTGGATCACGCGATAACCATACAACCAAACACCTACTTTCATCTTTTTCTAATAGCCTCTGTTTCTGTCATATTTTCTTGCTCTTTCCATATCTCTCTCTCTCTCTCTTCTCCTTTTTCACTCTCTATGCCAATGTATCTTTTTCGTCCTCATCTGGTTCTATGTATAGGCATACGGCCTGCCGAAAATGAGATTTTAATAAAATAAAGTCAGCATTAAATTACATGCATGTTAATGTCCATACACATGTACATCAACTGGTGTGAATTAATATATGTAATGGAGTTTGCGTGTTATACAAGGTGTCAAGTGACAAAAAGTATAGATATAAAAATGAAAGAAATATACTTCAACAATTCATAAAAAAAAAAAAAAAAAGAAAAAAGAAAACCAAGAGTAATTATTAATTTGATAAAAGTATAAAATATATTAGCATGGCAATAAAATGTAAAGATTATGGTAAAATATATCAGACTGTTTATTATAATATCTTCTTTATTATGCTTTTTCAATACAACTTTCTTGATGATTGATATACAAATATTTAAACTATAATATTTGATTCGAAACAATGCTTTATCATACACAATAGTCAATGTACAGAGAATATATTTTTATTATCATCGAACTTACACAGGATAGAAGACTTAGTAATGAGTTTCTGTAATTTATCTGAAACATGAATACGAAATACAGCTGTAGTAAATCTTACGTCCATTTAAAAAAAAGTTTAAGCAAAACGTACAATTTACAATCATGTTACTATTCTAAATTAAAATAACTAGTGATAAATAATGAATGCTTTTGATGAATGTTTGCATTATTTGAAAATAAATTATCTTTTGTGTGCATAAGCTTAAGTACATATGGTTGGTGCATAATCAGAAAACTATTTGATGGATTTAGTTTAAAGTTAGTATTTATTTTCAATCGTCGCTCAAATTGTGTAAAATCACTTATTATTTCGTATTGTAAGCATTATTTCAGTTGTGTATATTGAAATGCTTAAATTGAGAGGAATAAAAATATGCAATGAATCGCAATTATCGAACGGATAACAGTGATCTCAGATAATTATTTTGGATTTTAAAATTAATTTCAACTTCCTTCCCAATAGTTTAACATATTTTATAAAACATATTCCATCAGCTGTATTGTAAGTATTGAAACATCATCTTGTTAACGAAAAACATCACCAAAAGCTTTAATTCAGAGATGTATTGCGCTATATAAATAACACGAATGATTAATAATATAAAATTAAGAGTTTGTACAATTTCATTTACTAATTGTCACCTAAAATATATATATGGAAAGTGCGGAAAATTAAATTCTGTCAAAATCCTGCCCAGTAAGTAATATCGTAATTAAAATATTTTTTCATACGGCAAAATCAATGTCTCGACGATTCGAATAGAAGCGTTAAAAATGTCACCCTTTACGTTGACATTTTCACTCTGTCTGTGCGTATTGCACAAATGTCTAAAAGGATGACATGGGACGAGCAGTAAACCAGGAAACAAGAAAATAGAAAAGGACAAATAAAAATAATTAACGTGCACGTCACGTGTACTGAGCCCTAGTGACTCTTTACGTATTTTTTTACCCGTACTTTTATGCATATATTTTTTTATCATTTTATTTTTTAACTTCAATTTTTTCTTTACTTCTATATCCATACGAGCGTGAACAGAATATTACACTATTTTTAACAGCCATTCTGACCATTTTTCATCATGCGAGATTCACTAATCAGTGATGATTAATAATGTATTTCTTGCTCAATTTTCATCCTATTCCGTAATACTTGGTGTAGTATATAGAAAGGACAAATAATTAAATATTTTACATCTGTTCT
This sequence comes from Ceratosolen corneri, assembly GCA_030522565.1. Taxonomy (NCBI): domain Eukaryota; kingdom Metazoa; phylum Arthropoda; class Insecta; order Hymenoptera; family Agaonidae; genus Ceratosolen; species Ceratosolen corneri. The sequence continues at coordinate 70,298 of JAPYYT010000154.1, read as the reverse complement.
ATGCGAACTTTGTGGAAAAATATACCAAACAAATATACTAAACAAAAGACATCATTATCTTCGATTTTTATTAGCTTCAAACATGGGATATTTTGATGATGATATATTTGAAAAAACAATTTCAAACACAAATATAATGCAAGGCCTTGAATTAAATTACTACTTATGGGGTTTCGTATGTGCAAATATATATATTATAAACTGTAAAGACGAAATTAAAATTACTAAAAATTAAACTAAAGTAATTCATATTATAATATTTTTTACTTGCGACTTGTAATATTAGAAAAATTAAAATATCACTTTTTTTTATCATACTCAACTGGTATTCTTTGATAATTCTAATATTGCATAACTTTTCTTTTAATGGTATGTACAAGGGATTTTTTTACCTTAAAATATCATACAGGAAATTGGAAGATAAAAACTTGACGAATTAAAATGGAATTTTTAGATGGAAAATAGATTGTTTAAAGCGATTTTTAACACTTGATAACTGACTACACCAACTATTTATCAATAGATGAATTGTGAAATTAATTCTAAAATTAGTCTATTACTAAAGTAAATTACAATAACTATAATTATAATTCTAAATAGTTAAATGAAATATATATATTAAATATAATATTTATTATATATATATAATTTTCATATAATAGATATTAAATATAATATCAAAGCAATAATGATAATAAATATATATTTAATGTGTTTATTGATCGAACATATTAAACGAACTGAAATATATAATTTTATAGATTTTAATGATTGAAAATTCTTATTTCAGACCCTCACTATTATGAAAATTTAATTGGACATTAGATTTACAAGTCAAATTTATATTTTCAAATTTTAGTCTATGAAATGTATAAAATTTATATTTTTTCCATTCTGTATAAAGGACATTGATTAAATATCCTCCAAATCAAATAATACATATTCAAAGGATACAAATGCGATAAAGTTTTTCAAAATTTACGTGCAAACAATTGAAGAAAAAATAGTTTTAAAATTATTATATAAAGTCTCTAATAAACTCATATTATTAGGATTCATTGTAACAAATTGAAGTGATTGAGTGAAAATGATCAATTGAATTAATATTTTATTTACTTTTGAGAAAAGCTTGTTTTTCCAATTTCTTATAATTTACGTTTTCTCGATGGAAATTCACGCGTTACATTGTGCATAAAATAAATAATATACAATTGACTTGTACGTGAAAATAAATGCATTTAAAAATTGTATCTTTTTAACGAAATTATCGTTAATTAAATAAAATAATGTATCGATGAAATGAAATGAAATTGAAACGAATGAATTGTAATTAATGTAATAATGAGATCGTGTATAATGTTGTGTAATGTGAATTTAAATGTTTTAATTATGTATTTATAGGCTGGCGGAATTTATCCATTTTATGTTGCTTGGGCGACAGTCGTGCGTGCGCGCTCTCGTCTGTCTCCCCCCAATGAATCTGTGGGTGTGAGTATGTTGATCTTTATCTTGATGGGAGTGCGGGCTTTATATTAGTCGGTGACAATCGGCAGTCAATAATGACAGTCGTTAGTACGGAGCGAGAGAGTAAGGCGAGGCGGCAGCGCCACCGCCAGCAGCGATTTGATATCGATGCGGCCCGAGGCGAATGTTCATCCTTTGCTGGACCAAAGCGAATTCGCCGCCCCGTGTGGATGGCTTTGCCCCGACGCGGCATACGTGCACGTGAGCGTGAACAAGCGAGCACAGTTCTGCGGCGAAATACGAAGTGGTGAAATCAATATGCGTCTCACGCAGCCGCGGACCCATTGTAGTACGTGGCCGCAGCTTTAAGGCTGCTCGCACTTCCGTGTGCGTGGGGGGGGGGATTGGGGGGGGGATTGGGGGATGTCTGTGGGTGTGGGTGTCTGTGGGTGTGCACGTGAGCGGCCGTGTGCGCGTTTTATGCGAGGCATGCGAGGCGATGGACGGAGGCTGAAAGGACAAAGTGGAACGTTCCGGAGCGACGCGTGGCAATAAATTTCTGAAAGGGGGGGAGGGAGGCATTGGTGAAATGACCGGGGTAATGCTGAATTGTTTTCGTGGGCAGTTTTTCTGTTAGATCTTCACTTTTTGAACGCTCTTATTCGATCCTCGTGATTTGAGGGCAGGGATTTGAAAAATCGGGAGTGCCAAAGTGTAATGAGTGGTTTAAGGAGATGGGAGTGAAAATTTGGGCAGAAATTTATGATGAGCAGCGGGAGATATGCCTTTTCCTATATCGGGAATATTGCTTTTCGATTGTACGAGCTTATCTGATGGAATAGCTAACGTAATATTTCGTTCCAAATTGAAAAATCTGCCTTGCCGAGAGATCTCATTTTCTCGCATAATTTAACTGTCGCTAATTACAGTGACACAACATTCCATTGACGCTATTAACTGGGGTTCGCTAATTGCTATTTCGGATAGTAATTATTAATTTTTGTACGGCATTTTGAAGTGAAAATATGAAAATAAATTGAATCGAATTGTCTTCGGGATGGCCATTATAATCGAATAATAAGAATTTGTAATAAAACTTTGTTAAGAGAATATTCATCGGCTAGTTGTCACTTTAATATGCGATAAAAGAATATTTAAGATATTTTTAACGTAAATATAAATTAAATGATAAACTACTCAAGAGACGAGGACCAAATAATTATCCATAATTACGCTTCTTGTTAACTAATTCTCTGTATAACAAAATTCAATCCATTGGCGCTATTCGTTCGAGAAAATATGAAGAGAATGAATTCGTTTTTACGAATGAAATTACAAACGAATGTCCAACAGTTTCATTAACTAACAATAAAGATAATACTTATTGCATACTAACATAATAATCAGCAATAAAAAAGTTATAAAACCGTAAGAATTTTATGTTAAGTTTGTTGACGATATATTATACTTAATCGCGTGTGAAACTTGTTTTTATTGCTTTTATAAATTATTAACGCTACAACGTATTACATGTAACTTATTTACATGATTTGCAGATCTTACAGATATTTCGTGGAAAATAAATCTGTCGCATTAAACTCCATTATCTAATCATAAATAAGCCACTAATTGTTTAAGGCCAGAAATTTTTTAGTAAATTATCGCGTAATATGCTATTTTTTCTATCTATGGAAAATAAAATGAAATATTTAAAGTTTAGGAATTTTGGACTTTTTTTTGAGGTAACTGTAGGAATTATTATAACTCGATCTGGCAATAAATCAATATAAATCCAAATTCTAAATTAAGAGTTAAGATAATATATTGTCAATTAATCATTAAATTTACTTTGATGCTTTAAATTTTATACGAACGATTTCATTACATATTTGCGAAGTAACAAAAATTATATTAAAAAATCATTGTAGACCAATGTAGACATTTTCATCATACAAACTATTTCATTTATCAACTATTTATAAACTATTTCCAAAACAAACAATTAGGCAAAGGTAAGAGGCTGAAGAAACTGTTTGTTACACGCCAACTTCAGCCATTCCAAAGGCTCCAGAGACAACTGTGCTTGTATTGTGCTCTAAGTAGAATTAGAAACTTAAACAAGTAACGACGTCACAACAATGTTTAATTTATGTTTTATTGTTATGTTTTTCTGCCGTCCATTATTTCCCTCTCCTAATTGTATTTATGGAAGCGCTGTACGAAGCGTAATGCGCATAGATGGCATTATATATATATGTATATATATATGTATATATATATATATGTATATGTATATGTATATATAATATTTATCGGAAATTGTCGATTTTATCGTACAAGTGCCAAGTGCCGTAGAAAATATACGAGCACATCCCATTATGGTAAAACGCTGCCAAAATTTGTAATGTACCACTAGGCGCATTGGGTACGCCCCCCTCACCCCCCTCACCGCCGCCCCATCGTGCTTATCGACAAACAGGTGTTCCTCCTGATTTTCAATTGCTTTATATCTAAGCGATCTGGCATCTCTCTTTATTGCCAATGTCGCTTTCTTTATCGGTTCGGCCGTGCACGACTGAATCCCCATGTGTTTGATTTCAATATTACCCACAGCACATTACCTCATGTTTTATATATAAGGGAGCAATGAACTTATGGTTTTTGTTGGAATTTTGTTTCTATTGCACAGAGTATTTACTAATCTCGCGCATAATTTGTAGCATTAGTTGCAGCTACAGCTCGCAGAAATATCTCGGCTCTTATTATGATCCACCTTTATCATTTACGTGAAGTACAAATAATTTGCTTAATTCCTTAACATATTTCTCATGCGAGAATGCATTATTTCATTCTCACTCGTTTCTTTAGACTTTATTAGAGACAAAGAAGCATCAAAGCAGAGAAGCAAATATACTTGAGGCTTTTCATTCATTGCATCTTCGAATCTCATTATTAAAGTAATGACCGAATGCTGCGTGTCCTCGCGTTAATGCGTAATCATCAATAAAAATATCTCGAACTCAAGTGCAAGGAAAACCATCACTTTTCTACTATGAGATACTACGCCAACCACAGACGCTATCTCTAATTGCTGTATTATTGCTATCATCGAGTTACCTTTATCGGACCATTACCGTGTTTTGTTGCATATTGGGGATTTTATGTATGAAAAATGCACAAAGATTTGGACATGTAATTATTGGTATTATAATTGATAGAGGCAACGCTACATTTTCAATTGTCTATTTAATTCAATTTTTTTAACTATATATTTTTAACCTCACGCACTTATAATTTAATATTAATTTTGAAAAATTATTAATACATATTAATTGTGGAAAATTTTATTAAAACGTTTATACTAACATTTTTAGATTATTGTCTCTCTCTTTTTCTGGTGGGAGGTAACGAGAGACATGTACATGATTCAGTACAAATTTTGATCTATATATTTACAAAAGAAAATATTATTTATAATTTGTTTTGCTACATTGACATTTTTTTTTTAACAATGTTTCTAGTTTTATTATAAAGGAAATATTTACTTGAAATATAATTGAAAGCGTTTGTCCTATAATAATATTATAGTAAAACTGATATTTACAACAATCATTTTATAACTTTTTTCGTATTTTAATTGTTTCATAAATAATCACAATTGCAATATCATGAATTATTTGTTAATAATATGTCATACGATAAATAATTTCATAGCAAAATATCTATTTTATAAAGAAAATATCAGACTTACAAATTATTAATATTATCGATATATTTGATAATTTTTTATCTAATTCTGTCACTATTATTAATCATAGTAGATTTTGATTTTGAAACTATTGATTAAAATTTATATATATATATATATATATATTTATATATATATATATCAAAATCTTATTGATTTATATTCTTGGGATTTATAAATATTATTAACGCTATTTTTTGGGCATTGTTTTAAAATAACTGTTAAATATTTTTACAAATAATCCATTAGTAATACTTTGAAATGTTTTTACCAAGAATATTAACTTGCATATAATTGTTAGTTGAAAATTACGGGAATTTAAGATAAAGATTTATTAAGATAAAATATAACATTGAAACTTTGCTGGATTAACTATTTTACCTATACAATTGTACATGTTCCAGTTGAGAAAAAATATAAATTCTTAATTCATGTACGATGCTGCGATATTGAAATTTCTATTATTCAACATAGAAATTTTTAATATATTAATTATCTCAAGTATTAATCACAAGTATGAATAATTGCTCTTCGTGCTCGTAAATAAATAATTATGACTACATTAATATTTGACAATTAACAAATATTAATTCTTGCTAAAAATTGTGGAAGCTGCGACATAAAACTCGACCAACATGTGACACTAAAAAAACCCACAACATTTTGTACAAGTGAATTTATTATAAAACTTACTGTCTTGTATTTTACCTTTTCAATTATAAATATATCGTGTGGAAATCGTAAAAAATATTTCTTTATTATGTACCAAGTGCTCAGTGAAATTACATATCACTCAGAGTAAGAAAAAACGCAATCACAAAGAATTCCAATCTACTGTACCAGACTAAGTTCCCATGAACCTTTCTCAATATTAAGAATAGTCGAGGCGTAAAAAGCTTATTTGGACAGCGGCTATAGCAGTTTGAGCTAATAATATTATTTTTTTCTCTTATTATATTTCTTTCGCTTCTCTTGCTTCTATCACTCTCTCTCTCTCTCTCTCCCTCCCCCACCCCACCCCCTACCCACCATCCGCCAACTCTCTTTTTCTAAGCGCGCCATTCCATCTGTCTTTTGTCTGTTTATGTGTTTACTGTGTTTATCTGTCTTTTATTTGGACGAGAAGGAGAGAGCGCGCAAGGGCTGAAATCTTATGCGATTCCCTTTTTTTGGCACCAAATAGAGAATGGAAGCATTGTATGGAATATTTCCAAAACTGTACGTGCCTCGGTGGTGATTTACGCACACTTGTCGCCAAACCCATAGATAGCGAGCAGTAGGAATAACAGTGACTGAAATGTGGTGGAAAGACAATATGATGTAATGAAATATTAAAGGCCGAAATTCGTTCTGTTTCATTGCTGTACAATGGGAATGAAATCAACGTGTTGTTTTCGAAACTTTCCTTTCTATCGAATAATGATTGTTGCGCTGTTCATTATGCATTTTCATTTTCTTGTTCGGGCAAGCAAACAAGAGTTATATATTTTAATTTATAACAATGTCATTTATAATATTGTATTGTTGAACTAAATTAATTATCAATTTCAAATTCATATTCAAATTGAAAATAAATGCATATTCCAGCTACTGATTGAGAAGCAAAAATAAAACTTGCTCTCGCTGCAGATAATAAATAATTAATTTATGCATTAAAGCTGAAATAATTAACTTTTCTCATTAAAAAAAAATTGTCTGTATGGTTCGGGTTTTAAAATGAATTTATCAATTATATATCATCGATATATATATATATATATGTGTGTGTTAAATTCCATGATATATTTCGATAAATTGCGAAACGGCCAATTATTGTTATGTTGGGAATGTTTTGTAGCTTTAATAAAAAGGAATACCATTTAATAATTAATAGAAGGGAATTACAATGTTTTCGCGTTTCCTCGATACACAATAAATTTCATTTGCGTATTATTACGATGCTGAAAATAATAAGTAATTGGTGATCTACGTTCATGTATTACACAGTATAGGTAAAATAATATTGAAAAGTCAAATAATATTCTCGCGTGAATGTAAGATAAAAGAATAACCGGCAATTCAGCTGGTAAATATAATATTAGTTCCAGAATATTTTTTGCATTTCGTGAAACATAACGCGTGAACGTCAAGCAACATAACCGAACAAAGAAGACAATTATGGAGGAGAAGCGAAAGACGAAGACAGGCGACACAAGGAATAAAGGAATAAAGAAGTAGTGAACCGAATGAATGACTAGACGTGTATGAAAACAGCGGAAAAAGAGAGTTGCAAGATGAGAAAGAAAAAAAATGCCAGCTGCAATCTTTTGATATTTCAGCGAAGCAGACGAGTGGCATACCCTAATGAAATCATCTCCATTGCTTTGATCTTCACCCCTTCTATCAGAGTTCACTTTTTGCGTTTCCGTTTGTGCTCAACCCCCATCGAGGCGTCTAGTTTTGTTCTCAAAATTCACGCAGTCCATAGAAATTTTCTGTAATGCTCCTCGCAAATTTCCTACCACTTGCCGCCCACCTCTTTTCATCACTGATTAAATCTGTTTTCCCGCTCGCATTCCTTTCCTCCCTCCCCATCCTTTCATCTCATTAACAATTATCGTCAAATAATATTATGCCGAACGTGATATATCATCATACGATCATTTAGATTTCATAAGAATTTTCTCTCTATCCCACTACTACATGTGACTAAATTTAAGAGCTGGACATACTCATTCAATACCCAATACATAAGAATATTATTCATCTCATTAACAATTATCGTCAAATAATATTATGCTGAATGTGATATATCATCATACGATCATTTAGATTTCATAAGAATTTTCTCTCTATCGCACTACTACATGTGACTAAATTTAAGAGCTAAACATACTCATTCAATACCCAATACATAAGAATATTAAACGTATTATGCTGTTATTATTAATATACGCGACAATAGATATTATCTCGATATTATTTATTGAAAATATCGAATTAAATTATTGAAATCTGATACTAATATAAGTAGCACTCAATATCAATATACTCTTGATTAATGCATATTTATTTTTATAATTCAATTAAAGCTTAAAAAGCTTATCAAATATAATCAAGGCGTTTACACATTATATACTAATATGCATGTGATCGTATATGTAAAGCAAATTTTACAGTTTATAGTGTAATAGTGACAAATATTAATTCAATCGATCTTATTGTAATAAAATATTGATAGACAAATTTAAAATAACGAAATGATTACTCCACCAATGGGCATCAGTTATTCAAAGAGAATTTAAAACTCGCAAAATTATAGTGCCATATCATAAGATCATCGGTCATGACTTGTAATTTCATTATCATTTCAGCTATTACGAATAATCAATCTTCCTCCTATGTTAAAAATTTTATTTCGCTAAATGTGTGCAAGAAAATGAATTGAGTTTACGAAGGTATAAGAATGACCTACAATTTATTTCTGAATACACTGAATGCATATGCATATGTGTTTATACATGATATTAGTTAAATGAAAGTAAGCTAATAATGTAGTTTTTATTCAATAATAGCAAAAGTATTACACATGAATAATTTTATAATATGAAATTTTATATTCACTTTATATACATATATGTGTGTGTGCATGTACAAAATTTGGGAAACATTTGATATGTGGAAATAGATTATATATATTATAATAAGTATTTTATGATAAAAAAAACAATTTTTATTTAAAACTCAAAGATTTTCTCAATTTTACAAAAAGACAATTTATTTTTAAACAAATATTACGAGCATATGCAGGTATTGTCTTACGTAGCTATACTCTTCATAGAAACATTTATAAATAATTTGAAATATATATAAATTATTTTATGTTCTTGCAATAATTATTCTGTAATTTATTTTCTTGTATGTAGATGATAAATTTGCACGGCCATTTAAATGAATCAATTAATTTTAATAATTAATTATTATTACAATGTTTTGAGATTTTAGAGCAAAACATTTTTTCTTTAATTTGAACATGCCAAGAGAAGCCAAGTTTTTAATCATTTGTTGACTAACAGCTATTTATTTTGCAGAAAGTGACGGTTCGAGGTTGATAAGCCGTGACTAGGTGCATTGAATATTGAGGCATCTAATCAAGAATTTCAGAAATTAAGGAACCTAGAGAGTAAAAGAATAATATTCTCGAGCATAAAACGGCTGAACTTTTAATGGACAGGCAATTTTATAAGACTGTATTGTAATTAGGAATAATAACAAAGAATGATAATGTAAAGTTGAATTGGGTGATGAAACTTTACTCGACACGCAAATGTCTCTTCTTACCTTATTATGCCGCTCTATCACTAATAAATACTGCTAAAAGTCTTTAATGAATAAAGTTGGCTCAAGCAATTTAAAGTCTCGTTTTTCTATGAGGTTCTTGCATGCACACACTACCTTGCCTCTGACAAAGACAACATTTGCCTATTTCTTGTGACGAAAGTATGCTATCGAATATCAATTCTCATCCCTCGCTCGCGCACACACGCGCGCACACACATATCTGGACTCTGTAATATTCCGATTTTAACTTTTTCCAATAACGTAAATGGCAATATGGTTCACAAATAGTACACGAAATACCAATGCAATTCCAAACATATGTGACAGAAATTTCTCATACATATAATTTATAATTAAATCTAATTACATTCATGTGGCGGAGAAACGTTTTCATTGAATATTTAAGTACTATTTTTACAAGATTTAACAAATTTTATTTTACTAAGAATCTTAAAACGTCGAATGTTGAAATGTATAAACCAAACAATCTTCCACTGAGTTTCAAAACTAATTACTTCTTCTCCTCGCATACAAATTTACATCAACTATATGTCTTTAAGCCCGATTAGTTTCACCTTAGTTTAGTAAGGTTCTTTCTTTTTTTTTTTCTGTAATGAATAATACTTTTTACATTCGACAAGAATCCATTTGTTACTACAAGCCGTTCCTGCCACTTACATCTCTTGCTCATCCAATGACAGACTATCTCAACTTATTCTCACCCCAATTGACAGCTCGACACACATTCGCGATTGTGCTGATCATATATGACTTCGTAAAAAGCTGAGCCTTCAAGAAATAAAACAAATCAGATTTATTTGAAAAAATTAAGTCATAAAGCCAACTGACAGGGAAATGGCTACGTATTTTTGTATTGTAACATCTTTTGCTGAACACACCACGAGCTATTTATAATCAATTAATTAGCGAAAGTTTACTTGAATACAGGCGGAAATAATAGAAATGCAATAAATTGAAATTATTATTATTCTTAATAAAGATTTTTCAATTGAATTCTTTTTATCCGTGGAAACATTTGTTATACTCTCTTAATCACGAAAATTCAACAAATATGGGAATAATAATTTTGTGCACATACATTGTTTGCAATTAATTCTAAGCGTAGCAATTAATGTGTGCATTTGTAAATATTATAACAACGATCCCTTCCCAATTCCTTAAAAATTGAATTTTTATTTCAATTATCATTAAATAGTCTGTATTTTTTTTGTTACACATGTTATACGATTAATACTACTTGAGTATTTTATCAGTATAGCAGTTAAATGCTCATACATTCAAAACAGTTTTATATTTAAATTAATATTAAAGTATAAATATCTATTTCTAATGCATCATATACAATGTATAAGTTTTTCAATTATTAAGATAATAATTAATTAAATATATATATGTATAATAATTATTATATAATTATTATTTGCCATATAATTTAACTGTTTGGACAATTGAATCCACATTCAAAATTTCAATTGTTCATACGTATTGGAAAAGTAAAAAATATTGCTTTAACTGATGATACAGGAAAAGTTCATCTCCATAAAATGTACAAAAGTCCTTTAACTAATACAATTTTTTCCTCCATACTCTTGTTCAGATAATTCTTAATGAATTTGAGATTTTATATAATAGATTCAGACATATACGATTTATTTTAGGTATAAAGTCTTTTAATAAAATTCAATAGAATTACAGTAACTATATTTAAGTATTATTTTAGAGAATATAAAAAATATGACAAACGTTATTTTTAATTATTAAAAATTTTAATTTATTAAAAAATTGATTTGCATACGCAAAATTTATCTCTTGACAACTCCATTGCATATATGTTAATTTTATTATTATGTTTAGCAAGTTTACGGATAAAAATTATAAATAAACAATGTTACTATTGCATTTGGAAGTGCAATTTAGAAGAAATAACTCACTGAACTGTGAATTAGTAGCTTAGTCTGATACATATTTACAATATTGATTTGCAATTACGAATAAAATCATTAGGAAAAAATTGTGTTACTTCACATATAAGAAACTGAGGTGGATTCAATAAGAAATAATAGCTTGGATTATATTTAATGGAATTCACTTGTATAGGAAAATAATTTAAACGATAAATCTTAAGCAGTTCGATGTTTCATACGCAAATTGAAACAACATAATACAATAAACAGTGAACCATTAACATTTATTTTATTTAAAAAAAATTAACAATATTATTTTTATTAAAATGTCATCTTGAATCGTGAGAATGTATATTCTGTGAATTTATTTTAAACATTCAGTAATATTATTAAATCACTAAAGCCTTAAGATTAATAAACATTTCATTTCAATTATAAAGAAATCATTGCAAAATGTACGGCAATTATAGAAAATTAAATGTGTATTAATTCATATTTTGTGTTCAAAACAACGTTTACTAATCTTTTTATTGCCATTTTTCATGATATGGCAAGTCTATGAATTAAGCAGAGTGAAATTATGGTAATCTGTGTCCCCATTATTTGCTCGAATAATTGTGAGGAAAGAAACAGAAATATAAATTTGAGTAAATAGCGAATATTATAATAAAAAAATATATCGCGGAAGAAGCAGTTGTTAGCAATCAGCCCTGAGCATAGCAAATTCGTAAAATATATAAAGCCAGCCAGATAATACCGTTTATTACAATTTACGTTATAATTATTTATTAACGGCTTATAAGAGATATTGTCGTAGCTTGCAGTGAATGAAGAAGGCAACGAATGAAGAAACCAATTCATGAATTTATCGTTGTACATTTTATTATTATATTGTTAGTGTATAGAAGCGTATTGGAAGAAAATTAATGCCAATACTAATGCTACCTTGCACTTGACAAGACATATTGTCATAAGACAAGACACAAAGAAGTGAATGGAAAATATTTGAAATATCAAATGTAGAGGTAAATAATGTAATCTGCCGGTCAATCTCTTGGATCGATAGATATAAATGTCGATGCTGAGTGATCGGAAGTGAGGGAGTAAAGTCGATGTTATAAAGTCGTCATGCATATACGTAGCAGCGATACGACATAACCGAGTGTTTAACGAATGTTGTTGAGATGCGAAGCGAAAGTAGTGGGCAACAGAATGCAAAAGCGCTCCTACCTTGTTAGGTGTTGTGGCCTGTTGTTGGGGCGAGCAGTTGTTTTGAGTGGTGGAGTGGCTGGTGGTGGGTGGGTGGGCGATGCCTTGGTGGCTCAGGTGATTAAGTTGCGTCGTCGACTGCTGCTGCTGCTGCTGCTGCACCGCCTGGTTTTGCGTTGACTGCAATTGCTGATGGGCAGTTGGTGGGGCCGACAATTGGTAACTGGTCTGCTGCTGATGGGCGGTTGAAAAGGAAGGCACCGTGAACGGGACAAACAGCATCGGGCTGCCGAGGATATGCGCACCACCTCCACCCACTTGGCCCTGCTCCTCCCTACACCTGAGAGCATCGCGTTTGCAATTACATCTTGGCAGCGCTCATTATAAGTTTAAGGAAATCTTGGGAGTACCTGCACTCTGATCTTAAGCCTTGATGCTGGGAGTGGGCGTAGGGAGCGGCTCGGATGGAGGTGGTGGACGCCACCCTCGCTACCCGTAGCGAGATACCACCTCGCTGACTTGTAAGTTGAACCGCGGTGGCTGGTTGTTGCTGCTGGTGCTGTTGATGCTGATGCTGTTGCTGCTGCTGCTGTTGCTGGGGGTGGTGGTGGTGGTGGTGGTGGTGATAGCAGCAACAGGCACGGCAGCCGCTGGTTGCCGGTGTGGGAGCGATGGGCTGGTGGCGGTGCTGGTTATGTTGCTGCTGGCCAATGTCCTGGAGGTAGTGGGTCGCCGATGTATGGGGAGCACTGGGCCCCGTCGAGCAATTTGCGTTCGAGTATACACCGAGGAGGCAACCTACGACTGACGGAGTTCCAGGGTCCGAAGATGAACCGGTGCTCAATGATGTTGATGCACCGGTCACCCCAACAGCCTCACTCTTATTTCGACAGCAGCTACACAACTGGGCCGGTGTGGACCATTCGGTGTCACGACTTAGGCTGCTGGCGGATACTTGTTGCTGCTGGTGTGGCTGGGCGTGATGATGACGGTGATGGTGATGGTGATGGTGATCTGGCACTTGGGATAATATTGCTGGATGGGCGTTGAGAGTTCGAGCGTCGATAATTATTGGGCCCCTCACCACTGTTCTCGGCTGAGCCGTCTTTTTCACGTCAATGGCGCGTATGGACGGGATTTTGACGTTTTGGTAATTGACACGATGGAACGATCGAATTGTTTATCACTTTATATGCCTTATGCGCTGGCTTGCGGAATCTCTGGATTACAATCGACCGATTACGGAAAAATAATGCCTACACCACTAATGGATCAACTTGTAACAAATCTATCTCTCAAGATTCCTCAAACTGTCGTGAAAATAGAAATATGTGCAGATAGATCAGTTAATTAAAGGAGGGAGGGCAGCGAGTGTGCGGGGAGAGAGAGAGGGAGAGAGAGAGAGAGAGAGAGAGAGAGAGAGAGAGAGAGAGAGAGAGAGAGAGAGAGAGAGAGAGAGAGAGAGGGTGAGAGGGTGAGAGGGTGAGAGACAGAGAGAGAGTAAGTGAGCGAGTGTGTGTGACAGACAGACAGACAGACAAAAAAGCAGAAAAAAGGGGGACACAGGAACGAAAATCGCAGAGAGGAGAGAAAAGAGAGACTACTTGAAAATAATAAAAAGTTATGTGTAAATTTGGTGAATGCTGAATTATTTAATTATTGCTGAAGCTTTTTTCATTCTCCGCGTAGTCTACTTATAAATTTATTACGACTCTTGCTGTTAATGATGGATGAATATTTAATGTATAAATGTATATATACATACATATATATATATATATTTATATATATATATTTATGTATACATGCCCATGTATAAATAATTTAAAGATGATGATTGTATGAATAGACGTAGACTATAAGTTGTTGTATAAAATTAATATTTTTAAAATTTCTTTAATGTTAATTTATATCATTTTAAACAATTTGTACTAGCATCACACGGGAGACAAATAAATTAAATTAATGAGTTACACTCAGTAAGCCAATATTATTTTTCAGATAAAAACTATAATTTAACCATTGAAAGACATTAGAACTTTGATAATTTTTAGCTTTTCACTTATCACTTGTATAACATAGATTCACTTTGTTCGTTTACGGGAAAATCTTACATGAACCGGTGCTCGATAAAATTATTAAAGATTATTCATCAGTTACTTAGTTCTTATTTATTTTGACAGTCACTTTACTGAAAAACTACACAACTTTCAATAAGAAACTTATCGATTCACAATTGCTCACAAACACTCTCGCACACGCACACATATACTTTTGATATTCTCTCCTTTATAAATTCTCTTGTATCTGAATTATCTCGCTCTATGTGTCAACGCGAAGGATCATAGATTGTCAAAAATCATGTCTGCACAATTGAGCTCAGAAGCGTCCTTATTATTAATTCCTCTACTACGAAGCTATTACGATCGGGCCATGTGAATTCCTATGAAACTCATAAGAGAAATGAACTCGAGGTATCGCCGCAGCCCATTACAGCGGGAAATCTGTTGTGTAAATAAAATGCGAGGACTAAAATGTGCCGGCCCCCCGCATCCCGAGCCTCGAAAAAAATCGCATCAACTCTATGATATATGCGTACATATATGCTTATACACACCCACCCACATGTATATATGTATGTATGTATGTAGAGAGAGAGCGAGTGGCTTGAGAAAACTAAGAGTCCGAGAGAAAGTGGGTGTAAAATGTGAAGTGGCGGCAGATAGCGAGTTTGCCAAAAGTAAACCGTAATGTCGAAAGGTCGCTCGGCGACTGACTACCACTTCCGTTCCCGGCTGTTGTGCGTTTCGCAGAGTGGCAAGCGGAGGAGGAGGGGATAGCGGCTGCTGCTGCTGCTGGATGTTGGGTTGTTGTGTGTAGAGGTCGGGGGCTCGAGGCCGGGGTTGGCTGTCGAGGCCCGGTGCCGTTGGTCTTGCCAGCCGGCTTCCTTGCTTTTCCGCGCGCGGGAAATCAGAGGCGTAACCGCCTCATCCCATACGCCACCGAGCTTGCATATCCGGCTTTTCTTCACGTGGCCCCCTCACTCCGGTGTATGACACTTTCGAGCAGAACGGCACAAGTCTGTGACTGGGGACTTTTCATAAATCTAATTAAACTTACTCCGCGTTATATGATTAAGGCTTGCTTCTGGCACTCGAGCTACGCCGACCTCTCAACTTTTATTTTCACCTTCCGCGTTCTTCGAAATTATACTTTGCCTGCTTTATTATTATTGTTATACGCGACTATATCTTTAATGTGTAGTAGTTGGTGAATTGATCACTTATCGATGATCCGGCAAGCGACTTGGAAAATTGTGCAACGCATTTTCTCGATATTGCCTATATTGTTTATTAAATGCTGTGCCGTTTATTTCTCAACGAAGGTTAGAAGAAGCGTGGGATGAAACGGTGGCTCTCGCTTTTTTAAACATTGATTTATGATTGTACACACTGAAAATGGAGTGGATGTTATAGAGTATTTAGATTTTTATATTAGCCGCGTTACAGCTTATTTTCCCGAATTCAAATAGATTTTCTAATTTTCGCTCATCTATATATATATATATATATATATATATATATATACATATGTGCGTGTGTGCGTGCGTGTGTATATATCAAGAATTTTATTCACTAAACTTCTTGGGAACAATTATTATTTAGCTTGATTTTATTGTGGTCTTTTTTTCCATTAGATTTTGATGTAATTCTTTATGTTTTTTTCACCTTTTTGTCTTATAAAGAAGAGCAGGATGAAAAGTACAAATGAAAGTTTAATATACTTCTGTCATTGTGCGGTATCTTAAAAATAGCTTAATAGCGTGTTGCTTTCATAAGACGATAGAGCGAGATGGGCAAATTCAAGAGCAATCATAAAGGTAAACAAATGGATATTTCAGTTAAAATTTCGAAAACAAGAGAGCGAAAGACAGAGAGAGAGAGAGAGAATGAGAGAGAGAGAGAGAGAGAGTGAGAGCGAATGAAAAATATTTATAAATCTTCAATATGCACAAGTAAGTGCATTTGTACTGGTTTGACGTTATTGTATGACGACTTTGCTCGTGAATATAAATGTAGATGATTTTGTAGAAGTTTTTTTCTTTTTTTCGTTCGCACTCTACATATCGTTCCTTTAATCACTAAATATCATCGCACTCACTTCACCTTGCCTCTTCGATCTTCAATTGGCACTTTTTCTTTACATAATACGCGGAACCAAATCATACACAATAGCATGCGCGGCGCTGTTTATTGTCGATGGAATCGGAAATAACTGCTGATCAAGGCCTTTCACTACAACCGCTCGAATACTCGGCATTTAATCGAATGGAAATGCGAGCTCCCGAGCCTCGAGGTCCTTGTATCGCAGCTACTTACTTCCTTCTTCAACTTCTCCTCGGCAAATTGCAATTATTACACTTGATTCGTGCTTAAGGGTAGCCGTTGACGGGAGGCCGTGAAACCATATGCGGCCGGGCGAGAGGGAGGTAGCCGGGAGGAGACAAGTGAAGATGACACGAGTGACCAATGGACCGAATGAGAATAGAGGGAAGAGAGAGGCTGCCGATGTGTTGGTGGATGAGAAATGAAGAATAGCGAGTTGTGGCGTGTATCTTGTGGCCTAGACTGCCTATGAACTCGAGCGCACTCTGGGTGTCCTGCACAGTAGGTGGATGGCGCGTAGACAAGAGCGAAACCCCGTGTATTGCAATGTATCGCGGCGCTGGCGGCGGCGGCACCGGCGATGAGAGCAGAAAAGAGTGAAGCGGGGTGAGAGAGAGAGAGAGAGGATAGCAAGAGGTAGGCACTTTGGTGGGGGTGACGACTGAAAGGGGGTCTTGTTCGTTCATTCGTTCGCTGGGGGCAATGTCAGAGCGAGACGATGAGAGAGAGAGAGAGAGAGAGAGAGAGAGGGGGAGAATGTGGCATGCCTTGTAGGGATAGGGAGTGAGAGCGAGTGAGAGAGTGAGAAAGTTAACGTGAAAGGGATGAAGAAGAGAGGGAAACGAGACGACCGGAGGAGAAGCTAGAGAGTGAGGTAGAGTAGGAGGGAACGATACAGAGGATAGTTAAGGGTAGGCTACGCTGAATATTTCTTCTCGTGAATTGCAGTTTTTTCTTATTAATACAAACTGCTTGAAATTTCACTACTTGTATTGATGTGAAATCAGATATGCTAATGCATAAATCTAACGAGACAATTTATAAATTTTGTCAATATTTGAATAATTTATGAACTTGGTGCTTATACTCGACTAACATCCTATATACTTGGCCTAACATTAAGCACATACTTTAAATTATTTCCATTGACATGTTCCTTGTAGATAAGATAATTTGCATCATTCATATATATATATATATATTGATGTACAATTTTTTTAGTCATCTCAAATTTATTAGATATTTATGAAACTTTTCATGCATATTCACAAAATTAAAGATACGTATTATATAAATAATTGAAAGTAATGGTGAATTTCTATATCTTTTATAGAGAATATTATTTTTCTTATAATAATATATTATAATTCTCTTTGAGATTTCTCTTATGGTAGTACGAAAATTATAAGCATATAAATAATAATAATCATAAGAATAATACATGTTATGTTTATTGCCTTTGAATAATTTGCAAGTTTTTAAAATAAATATATATGCGATGTAATAATTCTTTGTTAAACTTATGCAAAATGTATGATTAAGTAGAAATGTATATGCACCGTCAGACACGTCGAAACTATATTTCTGGAATTAAAGGAAAAAATATTAATACAAATTTCATACTTGGTTTAAGAAATGCATTATCATTATAATTATCCGAATGAGAATGATACATTTAATGGTACGTTGTCATTGTCAATGATTAACAAAATTATAACAAAGACACTATACTAGATGTCGTAAGAGAATTAATTTCAAATATAAAAATTTATATTTTTTATGCAATAATTTATGCAAAAGCTTAATGGATTTTCTAATTTAAGGCATTTTCTACTAATGATTTATAATAATCCGAAAAAATATATTAAAAGTGACAAAACATTTAACGATGATATTAAAAATGGTAACTACTATCTTTAAACATATATTTCTCTGAAGTTGATGATTATTCCTCGAATAAATATAAAGAATATTTATTTATAGATTTATCATCCCCTGCGTATTAACTGCAAACTTAAAGAATTTGTATTAGTTGGGAAGTATTTTAAGTATGTACTTAAGTATGTACGACAAAATTCTTCATTCAAAATGCAGACAATAATAGATTTATAAATAAACATTCGAAAACTTGGAGAGAAAAATAATTATTCATTTCGATTTATTGACTCGATTTACACTCGATAAACAAAAAGGTATACGTTTCATTTATAAATATTCCTCAGCGTTTCACTTAATTAAACACCAATGGCAACGCCTTCTTTTTATTTATATACTATGCAACTCTTGCTCGTGCATTATATTTTCATAAACTTTTATTACACGGTGTGGTATTATACCCTTAATAGAAAGATAAAGGGTGGCTAGTTCTGTGGATTGAGAACGAAGGGTGCAACTTTGCTCTTTCCACTTCTTTCCCACCGTAGTCAACAATCTCTTGCTCTTAGTTTATTCTATAAAAAGGAATACGTCTAGTGCTATGGTTGAACCATATCGCACCACACGTACATAAACTTCCAATAAGTGTATATATGCTCGGGAATACGGGAAGGGAATGAAAGTGAGGGGGGTGGGGGGGAGAGACAGAGACAGGGATAAAACAGAGAATTACCTTGAATACGAGAGAAAGGAAAGAAAGAACGATAACAACAGTTGTTTATAATTAACAATATGCATTGATAATAGCTATCTTTTCTAAATTAACGTCTATCAACGGAGAGAAATTAGGAAAGGTTGTTGGATCCTATTTCTGTAAGCAAATGAACACGAGATTGGACGCGGGCTTTTATTATTATTATTATATTCATTCGCATATTCGAAAAGTCCACCGAATGATTAACTTTTGCTTTTTCGGTTTGTAAATGTTGTGCTGCGCGACGTCTGAATAATTAACCAATCAGTACGAATAAATGTGTATGAGCATCCAAATAAACATTGAAATAAATATTCTACTCGTTGGCATTACAATGGTAATGTTCGTTAAACTCGATGTTATTATTTACGGAATATCAAAAAGTCGAATCTTTAAGTCGTATTTTCGATAAAAATCCCAGTGTCCAGTTTTCTTATTACGCAAGAAGATTTCCAGGCAAAAGAAGTGATAATAACCATTATAAATAGTATTTGTTGATGGGCTTGAATATTCAGTTTAATAAAAATGTTCATTCCACTTTGGATTAAAGCCCTAAAGTCCTTTCTTTCACAGTCATTAGCTTATCGTGGCAGAAATTGAAGTCACGTGATTTAAAAATTCATCTACTAATTCGTAAATACCACGGAATAATGCGCAAGAAAATTGTTTGCCACACATAAAGGCCATTCATCGGTGTAAAACTGGCATCTGAAATTATTCATCGTCATACCAGAAATGAATGTTGGCTCCAATCGATTAAATCTTACTGTCTGACTTTTAAAAAAGAAAGCCGACGAATTCATTACACATTAAATGTACCGAAATAGAACAATATAAAAAATTTTTTAATAAAGCTTATCGATCCTCACTTTTTAGTGGCGATGAAATTCCAGAGTCGATGCGTAAAAGACATGCAAATTATATAAGCTGGCAGAGTATAGGAGACGAAAGAAGTGACGGAGAGAGGGGATGGTGAGTGAGTAGCTTGTAAAAAACGGTTGAGACAAGTGTAAAATAATGCAGGGAATATGGGAAAGGAGTGTAGGAAGGAGGAAAGGAATCGTAATGAATTAAATGGAGGAGCATCATAAACTCGTATTCCACATTGTTATCCCGATAATTAATATGATATTTTCTATATAGCGCAAAGATGTATCAACGAGAGTCGAGTGATTTTAAGAATTTGTCTACCAATACGACTAATTAAAGTAGTCGAAGGATTGAAATTTATTGTACGAAAGGCATCGATTGCTAATCAAGTGAAGCAATTGACCGGTCAACGATAGTACCGAGCATCCGCTCCACTTCAAACATATTAATCAAATGTCACATGTATATATATGTAAGTATATATGAGAGAGAGTGCAAGATAAGCAAAGTACAAGGGAGATATGAGAGAAAAGAGATGGTAAAGGCAGACAGATGAAAATAAATGTAAAATAAGAGAAAGCGCAACGATCTTGGGGAGTCTTAGCTCGCGGCTACAGGAGACAAGCGGGCCGGAGATCTGCGGATCTAGAGCGCTACAACGCTCTAGAGTTGTATTCGTCTAGGGAAGCTCAATTTCAATTTCGAGCCCCGGGGGTGTCGTTGCGAAACGAATATAATTATACAGAATAATTCTGACATGGCGGTGTAGCTTGTGCAAGTAAACGCGCCGAGAAAACGGAAAGACTACTTGGCGCTTAAGGGATTGTCGGAGCGAGCGAGAGACGTAAGTCGCATGCACAAACTCGAATTTGCATAAATTTTAGCCCGCGCATTTTCGGCTCGGATACATGCCTTAATTAATTACAGATTTCAATCGAATTTTCATGCTGCACACTGCAGTAGTCAGTGATACAGCCATTGTCGCGGCACTTTAGCCGAGTGCATTAGCCTAATGCCTTGGGAGAGGAATTTTTCAATTATTTTCACGAGAGACAATAATACTTATCGGCCATATATTTTTCAATGGAATATATCTTATATATTCTTGGCTGTGTATTTGTGGATAAAGTTTCCACGATGCTTGATGCTGAAATGAACGGTGAAGGATTATATTATTACAAGTTTTTTCTTTTTTTTTTTGTTTTTGCAAATAGCGAGAGGCATTTTAAGTTATGACATTTTAAACTTTACTTATAAACTACTTCTATTCCACCCGACACCTTTCAATTAATACAGTTTAATATTTATTTATGAAATTTTGTAGTGGAATTCTGTTTATAATAAGTATACTTGGTTTGCAATGTCAGCGTATTCATTAATTTCAAAGTGAACATATTTTCATTTATTCATCGAGTCATTAAATAAACGAATAAAAATAATAACAACGTCACTATTTCGTAATAGTGACAATATTTTTAGTTATCAATTGAAAAATATATATGTATATATCAAAGCATCTAGACTCTTGTAATTTTGAAAAATAAAATCGTAAATTCATAAAATTTTTACTGTAAATTTTTACCAATGAAAGTATGATTTATTCATTATGCTTTGAAGCATTCGTGAAACATACAATTAATTATAAGCACAAAGCTATAACATAAATCAGTTACATGGAATTAAAAATTTTTTAAACGCCATTAAAAGCTATATAATAAATACAATTATATGAAAAACAGAAAAAAAACAGTACTAAATGTATCTTGGGTAATAAAAAATTAGAATTGAATAAAGGCAATTTTAGACTTAGTATGGAAATAAAAGATTATGGGATCTCGTTAAAAAGA
The DNA here is from genome assembly GCA_030522565.1 of Ceratosolen corneri. Taxonomy (NCBI): domain Eukaryota; kingdom Metazoa; phylum Arthropoda; class Insecta; order Hymenoptera; family Agaonidae; genus Ceratosolen; species Ceratosolen corneri. The sequence continues at coordinate 48,120 of JAPYYT010000154.1, read as the reverse complement.
ATACATGAAAACTAATAAGGGTCGGAAGTGTCTACAGTTAAAATTCTACAGGCTAGTAAAAGAGAGGGAATAATCTTTAATAGAAACGACGAAGTACGTGGCAATTACTATATTTAAGATATGATTGATAATCGATCAAAGTAGCTACTCATAAGACAAATTTTAATTTTTCGTTCTTATACCTATCAATTTGCATACAATAATACTCTAAAATAATATTCGCAAAATGAAAGTGAAGTGCATCGAGCATCAGTGAATTATCTTTAATTAAAAAAAATTAATAAATTATTTAAATAAGGCTTTCAAAATGAAATATGAAGAGCAATTAATGTTATTCTATCTGCTGATTTGTACTCGATATTATAGCTTTGCCATTCTGTAAACATGCATTACATGAGAAATACATTTACATTTTATGGTGATTAATTTAAAAGTGACTGTTCAATTCAAATAAATGAGCTCCACCTTGATTTAGATTGTAAAACTATGATTATACTTGAATTTAACTTGGTTCATTAATGTTTATAATAATAAAGGACTTTAAAGACTAATAATTTATTAAAAATTTCCTCCCATCAAAGTGTATCCGAAATAGATTTTCTTTCGAGCAATTTAATTTGAACAAAATAAGAGCAAAGCAACGTGAGCACAGTATAATAATAAAAAAATCACTCCTGCGTAATTACGTAGACGTATGCGTTCAATTTAAAATATTCATAGGGTGCGATATATGTGTTTGTGCTTACATATGTTATGTAAGCTACGCCTAGGATACCCAATGAAATTATAATCGTCGTGTGGGAGATCACGGGAAAAACGATTTCCCGCTTCCGAGTCAATGGTATTCTAATAATTACGTACCTTCCTGCGGTGAGATCGAGCATTCTAGTTAAGTCAAGAAGGGGAATAAAGTGTGGGATTCCCATTGACTGGGAGGCGCCCTTGACTTAAGTTTCATTCAACATCTTCTATGCTACAAGTAATTGCAGGCCAATAAATATTATCGATCATTCGGAGTCGGTGGGAACTGATGGGCATGAATAACCGCTGCTAAACACTTAATATTACGAATACTTCCTGCCTTGGAATTACTTTTCCTTCTTTTTGCTCAAGTCTTCCCAATGAATTACCACGTGACTTTCTGTCGTTGAGAAGTGGTAGTGGAGACTCTTGTGTTTTTCAAATAAATCATATTATTTTAATTAAATTTTGGCAAATTGAATTACATTACTTTTTCGATTTATTTCGCTCCGTTGTAATTAATGTAATGGTAATAGAAGGAAATACATGAGGATGTTGAAATATTGTGAATAAATAACTAGAAACACTTGTATTGAATCGATTCTCGATCTTAAATTTTAAAATCTATTTATACGAATTTCTCATCTGATCTACAATTTCTAATTCGTAATTACTATCAACATAATAAAATATCTATACAATGAATAGACAATTCATACAGTTCTAGCTTACTTTGGAAATTCCTCATAAAATCAATAAAAATGAAATTACGCAACAACAATAATAATAATCATATATGAATAATATTATTTAAAATTAATATGAGGGGAAAAATATTTATCAATGTTAAATAATAATCTTGTGAAAAGAAAAATGAAAACAATCATAATTTAAATAGAGTTATATCAGTTGATAAAGTTCAAACATTCGTATAATAATCGAGAAATTGAATAATGAAAAACTTGACTTTATTGAAGCTTGTAAGAAATTTACAATTTGTCAGCTGCAAAGCGTGAATTTATCTTTCAATTATTTTATTCCACCATATCAATTGCTCTTAAAGATCCAAAGTAACAAGCGTCTTCCTCTTGGCATCCCGCCCTCTCTCTCTCTCTCACCCTCTCTCCGTCTCCGTCACCCTCTTCTATCTCTCCGACTGTCTTCTTTCTCTTTAGTCCTCATCTTGGTTTGATTTGACTGTTGCTATCGCCCCTTTGTATTCTCGAAGAGCGAGGCCCTCAAATAGAGGAAGGAGAAAGAGAGCCCGAGGCGGCTTGTTCGTTCCATTATCCAGATATTAGCCATCGGGGAGCCGCGAAATTGCTGCAACTTGAATAACTTATTCTAACGTGATATTGCAGCATCTTGCCCACGAATATTGGCTAACGGTTATAACCTGCTCGATTTGTTTTTAATTAGAAAATGTGCATTGTAGGTCTCGATTTTCTCGCACTTCCCACCTCTTTCGGCCTCCCCTCCTATCCACCAAACTTTAATATCATTTCATTTTTACTTTTCATTCTATTACGATAGCGACTAAAGTATGAGAACATTTGTAATATACATACAAACGTACACAACGGACACATATATCATAGTTACTTTTCTATTCATCTATTCATTCATTGAATTTACTATATAAAACAATTTTTCAGACGATAAACCATATATATATATATATTAGAATATATATGCTTTCCAAAATTGTACTATATTATACATTGGTGTAAAAAAAAACAAATATTTATAAAATATTATATGAAAAATGCAGTTTAGGGTGCAGGTAAGTGGTGATGAATTCTGTCCTTGGGAAGCATAAAATATAATTTATTTTTGTAATAATTAATAAAAACTCTAATAGATAAATGTAAAAGGTGAATTACGATACTTGTAAATAACTTTTGCAGTTATTGATTGGGATGTAATTAAAACGCTATAAAATAAATAAAATTTTTCTAAATGAACTATTTCTTATGATTCAATGTGTCCTAACAAAAACAAAAAATCTTAACAAAAAATTTTTAGAAAATAAAAAAATGTCAAATCAAATTGAATCTGCATTAATAATCGGTAAGGCTTATTATTTATATAATATATTTCTCACAAAGTTATTTTTAGAATAGTTTAATATCAATTATATTATTAGATGTAGAACTGACATACCATGAGCCGATATCTTAATTTTTAAAAATTAATGGAAAAATCCATTAACCGTTGACAAAATAAGTTAAAATATATTTTATAAGATAGCAAAAAAAGTTTAAGGAGAATTCAATTAGAGCTTATAATAATTTTACTTACGATATATTATACATTAAAAACATTATAAAGTATTTGTTTTATATATGCCAAGTGAGTATAATATCTGACATTTACTTTTCTCTTCTAACAGTAAGTTTTTACTGTCGATATCCAATTTTCATATCGTTTGACTTGTTTCATACCTGCATATCTGTGTATTATCACATTGGGATTTAATAACTTGTCACTATTTAGTAATTATCAATTGTAATAATGATCATTTGCAGAATTATATGATAGATCGTTCAATGATATCAGGACGTGATTGAGATAGTACTAAAGTACCGTATAATAATGATTAAGGTGTACTGAGTAAATTTTTAAGATAAACTGTGCGTTTTTTCAAGTGCGAGGAAAGTATAAAATAGCGTAAAAGACAGTATCATCACCTTGCCATTATCCAATGATAATTAGTTCGGTGATGATGATTCTCCATATTAAGCTGCACCTCGACTTTTTATAGATCATCCTTATTTATAATCCTTATTTACTTATAAATCCTTATTATATAATAAAAATCATCAGGGCCACTTACCATTATCGACGACGCTTTACCAAGTTCCACTTTACCGTTTCCACTTTTATCTATTTCGAGCGATTCGTAAGTCCATTAGTTTGTTATCGATAAGATTTTCTCGTAATCGCGGTACGTGTATTATGTGGCGGAAATGCTTTTGGAATTAGTACATACGTTCGTTGCCAAATATGTTGAACCTATCTGGCTTAACAAATCATCTATTATAATACAGAATGTTATATCGAAATCCACTTAATCCAACCACTTGATTATTGAAAAAAATTCAATACTCTCTCCGCGATTGTTTAAACATTTGAAATTAATGCCAATGCAATTATAAAACTTTCAAAATAACTTAAATATTGCTTCGATAACGTAGAACTTTGAAATATGTATGGCCTCATTCTTCATTAGAACTTTATTCTAAAACTTTCTTTAACAAATATTTTAATGCATTAAACGAAAAGTTAGTTGGAATAAATGTACTATACGGAATAAAAACTGTATTTAACAATAAAATCGACAAACAATCGAGCACAATTAATGTGCAATAATGTAATTTATCTATAATAATAAACAATATAAAAATATGTATTTTTTTTAACTATATGTATTATATTATTATATTATACATTCTATATTATATAATTACATCATTTTACAATGCATAGTTTTTGTCTTGCATAATTGCATCGTATTGTTTAGAATTATATATACGTGAATAAAATGATAATAACAATAAAATCTAAATGGGATTTTTAGTGATGAATAGTGCTTTTAAAGGGCTAAATAGAATCATAATTCTCTGCATAGATAATTATTATAGATAGCTTTTTTATATAATAATATAGAAATTTATAGACGAATATATTAATATAATAGACAACATTCATTTAAAATTAGTCCAATATCCTAATTTTAGAAGATGCAATTAGTGCATTTAGATAAATCACACAATAAGTTAATAACAATAAAGTATTATTAAGCAATAAAGAATATTTAGCTAGAATAGCTCTAGTCAATAAATAGCGAATTAATATATTAAGTATAGTATACATAGTAAATTGATATTTTTTCATATAAAATATATTATTATTATTGAATATTTTCGTTTTTGATAATAAAGCTAATAGTTAGTAACGAAATATGAAAAATAATAAACACTATATGTTCATTTTGTAATAGAAGAAGAGATAATCGATAACCATATATTAATAAAAATATTTAAAATTACATTATACATAAATAACACAATAAGAAATACAATTATACATTGATAATATTTTACTTGTCTTGATTTATTTTCATTTGATTGATATTGTTTAATTTTTTTATTTTGATAGATTTTGATTGTCGTAATGTTTCTTAGATTTATTCTAAACTTTGTAAAAATACGGAAGACTAAAAACTTTATACCGAATTTACTCAGTCAAAAATGCAATTTGAGACTTTTTAATATAACGACGAATGCAGATCCAACTCAACAGCCAATTACCATAACTAGTTTGTGTATATTAATTTCATATCTCAAAGCAGATTTTTATTAGATGTCCCTCGTATATGAAATGATTATAAAAATAATGCTATCGAGATTATTTACTTTATTCCTTAATTGAGTCTTATGATATTTCAGGTGAAACTTGCCTCACTTATAACACTAACTACACTCGTACATACATTTATTATGTAAAAAAATTGATTATTATTCAATTATTAATTGTACAATATTGCCATTAATTAACAGCATTAATCAACCTTTTCTTTCTTATATTTATGAAATGCGATATTTGCTATGCAATAATTCTCTTATTCAATCGGTTTACTTTGCTCGTCATTCAATTTGTCTTTGTCGACGTTTTTCTGTTTCTCTTTCTCCCTCCCTGTTTTTCTATCATACATTTCTTTTTCTCCATCTCTCTCTCCCCCTCATTTTTCCACATACGAGTTATGTTTTGTTATCTTATGGTGTTCATCTGATGGAAATAATTCCTCTGTAATAAAAAGTTTATATTAATTTTATCGTTAAATTTTTTCATTCATTTAATAAAAAGTACCAGATATTTAAAAAAAAATATAAACGAAAGTCTGTTAAATATATTAATGTGGAATTTATAAATCTTAATTAAAATTGAATTTTAATTCTACTCTCAATTACTTTCCAATTTTTGCCATCTGATTTATAGAATGTATTAATGTATAATTAAATGTAAGTACAATGGAAAATTAATGTTTTCTTTCGCGAATGAAATGAAATAGAAAAATAAAGTCATAAAATTAATGTTTCGAGAGCAGCGTTGGCAGTTAGTAATTAGCGCGAGTCAACACAGCTATAAAGTTCCAATGGAAGCATACACTACAATAGAAACGAATGTGAAATGGAAAGAAATAATGTATGGGCAAAAGGCATATAGAAATGGAGATAAATGAAAGAGAAAAAGAGAGATGGGTGAGAAAGGCATGGAGGTAGTGGGGTAGCTACATAACTATTAATTGCCCAAAATTACATGTAAATACGGGTGGTTGTGGCGAAATATAAAGTGGCCGGAGGCAAGTAGAAATAGTTGACTGAGAAATGAGGAGGAAAAAGAGAGGCAGATAGATAGATAGAGCGGCAGTAATAACGGAGAAGAGAATCTAAGGGAGGGGGGATGAAGGTCTAAGCGACAGTATGTGCATTCCAAATAGACAATTATTCCATCAGTGACGTCAAATTGTTGAGAAACTCAATGGAAGGACATCCAATTCCTCGATTAACCCTACCTCTCCTCTTCTTTCTCTTTTACTTAGCTTCTATCCTCTAAATTATTTTATTCTATCTGTCTCTTTCAATGTTGCATCCATACTCTTAAACATATCCATTATTCCATTATGTATTCAGATTGAAATAATACGTATCAATAATGAATATCATCGTTTTTATTATCATCTCATCTTAATTTATATAACTAAAATATATTTCCTTCGATACTAGCTTATTGTTAAAGGTTGTTGATAAACTATTAAATAAATATTGTTTTACGCTTAAAGCATACGTGATTAGCCTATTAGAAAACAAAAACAGATGATCGTGTAATAAATTAAATGCAACAATTATTAAACAATTTACGTACAAAACTATCATCCAAGTTATTGATATTATAATGAAAACAATATATGTATATACAAATATTAAACAGTATTACTTATAATATATCATTTGTAATAAATAAAAAATTTATAATTGACTATTAATATCGTTTCTGCTATATTCATTTTTATGAGAATAAAAATATTTATATAAGATGGTAACAAAGTTATATCCTTAACAATATAACAATAACAGTAACAATAATAACAACAGCAATTGACAGTAACGACAATAACAGTTAACAATAAGAACAACAAGTGTTATAATATTGAAAGATAATACAAGCTAACAAATTAAAATCTACCGAGCGAAAAATGCTCTTATAAATCACCTATCGAATGTTCAGTAGTACCATTATAATCTCAAATAATTTCTTTTTTTTATCAACATTTTTTGTCGAAATATGAGGATTTAAAGTACAACAATAATTTATCCCATCAGGGAAAAAGGAACCTCGTGCACCGAGTGAGCCAAAAATACCGATAAATAACAACTCTACTTTCGCCACTCAAAGTCTAAAAAACGCCATTTCTCCATTGAATATATTTTTTATATAATCTATTCAAAAAATATATATATATTCATACTTTTTTCTAGAATTTATTCGGGTAGAATTGTGTTATATAATGTAATATAATGTAATGAATGTACTCGTTATTTATAAGTATATTGTTATTATTTATATATTAATGTATGCGGGCCAATCGATAAAAGCAATCTACTGTAATTATTAAACATTAAAAAAATGTAAAAATTCCAAAAGCGGACGAGGTGAGGCATAAAGTCCATTTTATAATATAATTTGGAGTTTATTAAATTTTCTCCATTTGAATATTCTCATCTTTATTATCTACGAATTATCTACGGTATTCAGATCTCAGTACACTATTTTAAATTGCATAGTTTAGATTCAAATATAAGGACAGGACTTTTTCTCACATAGTTTTACAGTTTTTAAATTAAGATAACAAAAATGAGAACGCAGAATTATTTCTGCAGTTGTTTTTAAATTGTAATAATAACAATGGTAATGGCAATGGTATTATCTCTATGGTTTTTATTAAATCGCGATAACAAAAATAAAAATAGGATTATCTCTCTCTGTCTCCAATTAGGGAGCGTAAAAATATTAACTAAAGAGTAAAAAAAAAAAAAAAAAGGCTTAATAGCGTTTTACATAACCTAACACTATAAATTATAATGAAATTTTCTCTTTTAAAGGGATCATAAATTGATTAAAATAAAGTGAAATTATAAATACAGAAACACTTTTATGTAAATTTTTTCAACTATATTATTATTTAAGAATTCACGATATGACAATTCAGTTTACATTTATTCTATCGTGTTATATATTATATACAATTTAATTATATTGTTAAATTGTATAATTAGATTTAATTTGATTATATGTGGGAATTGTTATATAGAAAATTTAGTTATTTTGGAACGAATTTTTGGAAATATAAAGCATCGATACTCTCGAGCACTATTGTTCCTAAATATCACCGTTAATTAAATTTGATTTATTTTTGTATTGAAACTCTTGGAGCATTAATAAAGTATACAGCCGAGTATAATGAATATTGCAAAAATTGAAAAACTATTTTACTAATTTAGAAAAAAAAAGAGAATACATGTATATTATGAATATTTGCGAAATAAATGTAAAAATAAATCACGAGGAACAATGAAAACTCATGTGTTTTAACAGTCGTGTATATAATATTTCGATTTATTATCGATTTTAATCTTTTTCCTGACTCGTTGAAGTGTTTTTTTCGATCAAAGTATACTTCGAGCTCTCTTTGCTCTTAATTTAGACTCGATTCTTCAATTTCTCTTCAATATTTCTACGTGTATTCTATATTTGCTGTGTCTTCCCCAGTAACTTAAAATCGCCAGTATCGAAATTTTTAAGAAAATCGGAAGAACGGGAGAGAGAAAGAAATTAAGTAAAACAAAAAATAGAGAAACGAAGGGGGAGGGGGGGGGCAAGCGTATTATTCCGAATCTTTTCCGAACAAAGAGAGCTTCGTTCACGCCCTCGAAAAATTTTCTATGATTTGTGCGTCTTATCTGCATTTTAATTACCAGAATAATTTCCGGAATAATCATACGACCCTTTGCATTGCTCCGTTTTTTCACGAATGTACAGGATATTTGCTTCTTTTTCCTTCCTCCGCGTGACAGCAGTGAAATACATCTTTCCTCGTATTCAAGTTACAGCTAATAAATAACTAAAATAACTAGAGGCTCCAAAATAATGAAAAAAAAATTAATGAATATCTGCTTGGATGAATAATAGATTTAATTAATTTTACTTATAATTCGTAGTAATCAGAAAAATTGGCCTCTACATCTTTTCGAACGATAAGCATTTAAATATTCAAATATATATTCATGACGGAATTTCTCTGTCTTTCTGCCTTTGGTTCATTCTTCCTTCCCATTCCGCGTGCCATTCGCTAATTCGCCTCTTTATCTATAAAAAGGTTTTATAAAACGTAATTAGTTAATATTGCAGATACGGAAAAATTATAAAATATAATGAAATATCAAAACTAGTTGAATAGTAGTCAGTAGATTGTCGATAGAGTAACATTAATAACATTTTTTCTTAATATATATAACGATGAAGTTGATGAGGATATGCAAGGTTTAGAGACAATAATTATTAATGATTAATGAATTGATCGCTTAAAATAAATCAGAAATTTCCAACAGTATATAAATAATTCGTTCGTTCGTTCGTTCAATGGATGTGTGGTAATTACACAAATTTTAAACGTAACGAACAAAAAAGCATAAATTCGCTCAAGACAGCCGTGAGAAATCAAAAATTACAAACTATAGTGTCAAAAGATAAATGATCTAAATACCTAAGGCAGGACATATCTATGTTTAAAATAATATTAAGTCTTATAAAATATACGGGATCCACGGTTTTAGAAAAGGTGAGACTGATATAGTGGTGGGAAACATCCAGGAAAATGGTAAGAAGGTAATTAGCAATTATGTTGCCGATTATTTTTTCCTAAATAAAGTCATGTAACTTCGTCCAGAGACAGTCCTCGATTATTCCGAAAGAACGCCAGCCATTATCAGTGATAAATGGGAAAAACTACTGATAAGATTGCTACCACTAGCGCACTGCAACATCACAAGGCAATAGTAATAATTACAGGGCAATAAATACTAACGCACTGGAACCTTCAAAAAGGGTTGGCGCGCTATAAAATAATAAAATAGCGTCCTGGATTATGCCGGCGAATCACAGGATGAACAGCCGCATCATAAATTCAAGAGGAATTAGGACTTAGGCCGACGAGCTTACGCTAAAATCGGGAACGTAAATAGGAAATGGTCGCGACAACTGTCCCTGACGGCAGGAAAATATTCCAAACTCACGGGCGAATATTCAAACTGGTTGAGCATCTACATTTTATCCGCCATGATTTTTTATCTCTAGAGGCTAAAAACATTTCTTTACGCCATTTCCACCCGTTAAATACTCCTCACCACCACCGCCAATATAATACGTGATTATTCGAAAATAATTAATGTAAATTAATGCAATTGGATAATAATGTACAAATCATTTATAGCCAGCACCTGTTACATACATCGTGCCCAAATTGTTGCTATTCCTAGTGAATAAAACAATAATCGGATAATAGTGACGGAACGGAATATTAAGATCCATACAGGACTGTTTAATGCATTAAAAAGTGCAATAAGTAATGAGTTATAAACATCAGATAGGAACGGCAGGGAAAGGGAAAGAGCAATGAAGAATGTAGGTGAATGAAAAGTAGATAGGAGAAATGTATATAAAGTGTGGCAAATATAATAAAAGAAATGAGAGATAAATTGTTTACATCGAATATCATAGTGATATGATATTAAAAGTTATAAAACTATTTGACTTTGACAAACCTTATCCATACTCTATCACTAAATGTAAAAGTATCATCTTTGAGATTTATTACTCGTAAAAAACCATACATAACTATACGAATGTATGAATGATTAAATAATTGTTAATATCATACATTGCACTACAATTTAAACTGTTATTTGCGTAATAACGTATATGGAAAGAAAAAGAAAAGTGAAAATTAGGTACAATATGAACCGAGAGGTTTGAAAGTAAAAAAAAATCGTTGATGCAGTCACTGAAATAAATACATAAATATATAGAAAATATCTGTGGAAGAGATATTTATTAAAATATGATGTTTTGAATTGTCAGTAGGATGCATTGTATGTTCTTAATATCGTTTGTGTTAATCACTTTTACTAATAAAATTTATCTGCCTAAAACTTGTGCTATTGGCACATAGTGCAATTTTACAAATTTAATTGCAATTTTATTATTAATTCAGAATAACGTTATATTTCAATTTTATTAACCTCCAAAATCATTACGCCTCGACTACTATATATTACCATAAAATTTATTAATATACATCTATTATTTAAAAAGTAATAAAAATCTAGGTGTCTACTTTTTAATATTTACTCGTCATTTTTTAAAATTATTTTAATTTATTGCATTCTATGCTATATTTTCAATGGTCCTTATTACAAACAATACGAAGAGCATTTCTTTTCCTCGTTTATGAATGCTCTTCTAAGCTTATATACTCATCTTCGTCAATTATATAAACATTACGTATATAGACGCACGCAAGTCATGTCACTGGTATAATACAAATGCAATCTGAGAAAAGAATCGATATAATTGTTATCGGTAGGCGAGTACACTTAATTATGAATGCAACACTATTAATGCAACGAAGCAAAAGTGACGAATTTGAGCCCTAGATTTTCATAGTTAGCCACGAATTTGCATAATAATGCATAATATGATGGTCGGTAATGGGAAAAGATTACTAAGGAGTAATACAACTAAATCCTCGATAAGCTAAATATGTGTAATTTATATGGGAAGATACGAGAGCACTTTACATGGACTTTGAAGCGAAATAACAACTTACAGAAGTAATGGCCGTGGATTCATCCAATCGAGTCTATCTAATCTCGGCCAAGAAATACAGCCAATGTAAATTCAGAGGTATCCGTCAAGAATAAGATGGGAGGGGGGGAGTGAGAGTAAGAGGGGAGAAGGGAGGGAGGGAGTGAGGATCGATCCTGGACCCTTGTGCGTGATCCCACTAAGTTAGAAGCTCGCGCATCAATCTTGTAAGTATCTTTTAAGAGAGTACGATTGATTTCTCAATTTGTTCCTCTTGTTTAATGTGTGGGCTGGGAATCAATTAGATTTGAATCGATAACGAATTGTGCCTGTTTAAACTAGCATTTGACAATTCCTCAAGCACATGGCGTTTACGTCGTAAGATTGTTTCACTGCTGTGTGTGAAATATATTCGACCATAATTATTAATCGCTCACTAGATGTTTGTTTGTTTTTTTTTCTTTTAATTGGTATTTATTATTTTGGACTGTTATGTAAGTAAGAGCATAAGATGCAATAGGACAAGGAAGAGAAATTGGGCAGGAAATAAATCGAGAGGAATGGTTCTAAGCTCAATCGTAAATGTAAAGAAAAACAAGTAGTTACTTTTGTAACTTGTTACAATGTGTCGTTTTGTAAAGAAAGGTAAACGTTGTAATTTAATTTTTCTTTTTTTTTTTTTAATATCACTATTGCTTAATCCTCCAACAGATCCATTTTTTAGGAAAATATTTAATTAAATTTTTAAGTAATGCAAGTTTTTACGATATACAGTTTTGTAGGAAGAAAGATAAATGCTATAATTTAATGCTTTTTTTTTTTTTTTAATCACTATTGCTTAATCTTCTTAACTTTTTACAATATATAGTTTTGTAGGAAGGAAGACAAATGTTATAATTTAATGTTTTTTTTTTTTTTAATATCATTATTGCTTAATCTTCTAGCAGATCTGTTTTTAAGAAAAATATTTTGTTCGCTAGATTACAATTGTTTCTGTTCAAAAGATTTGAATTTAAATTAATTTTCTTCACAAATTTATTATTAAATCTCGAAGCACATTTTACACAGCGAATTTATCTTATTAAATAGGAAGAAATATTAAAATTAAATTATCTCAATGACAATGCTTTCTTCAAATCAAATATTTCAGCATAATAAACCAAAATAATAAGAAATATTTATGCGATTACGTTTTATCACATTATTCTGTATCGAGAATCAGAGATCAATCTGAATACTTTCAATTGGATAACAAATTTAGATCAACGTTGCAGGAAACAAACAAAAGGCTTTTAATTAAACAAAATCCTAACGCAATTTGTATAGCCGAAGAGAAGATAAAAAAAAATATGAAAATACTACATTTATAGTAACAATGAAATGCCTTGGATTTCGTAAAGTAAATTCAAAAAAGCTGTGCGAACGCCTCGGAAGATAAAGATTCGATTGGCACCGATGGATAAGGTAGATAGAGACGAAGACAAAGAGTGATCCAAATAAGAAAAGTAAAAAAGATAAATTGACATCTAAAAGAGTAAAATAATAAATTTACGGAAATAAAAAATTCATGATTTATAATATTTGCACACTGCGTGCTTTCTATTTATATGTGAAAAATTCTCGTAATTGTTTGTCATAAAAATTTAATAATCAATTATTTTCGGTATTGAAGCCATTATTAGTTATTTATGATGGAAGTTCTAGTATTTAGAATGCAGGTGAAGAATAATATTTTATGGACAAATATTTGCTTGAAACATTGACGTATTGTTTAATTAGGGTAATTGTGGTCTAAAAAATTCCATAACTAGATGAATATTCCTAATAGCATGGTGAAGTACTATTGTAATTCATAATGTAAAATTGCATGTAATCACACAATCAAATGACGCGCAATACGATTCAATTAATTATTGCACTTTAATCAAGCAATAGATACAGTTTGTTAATGTAATATAAACATTTCGAAATGACAGCTATAATTTTATAAATCTGAACATTATTAAATCGTCGCCTCTTAATTAACATGTTGGCGAGTTTAATTATAAATTCATAATTTTATTACAAAAAAAAAAGAACAATTTCATTTAAATTTCATTTAAATCGGGCGCACTTGTGTTCAAATCGTATATCATGCATCCAGCAAGATATTAAATTGAATCATATCCTTAAACGTTAATTAATTACATATTATTTACAAGTGTAAAATAGCTTGCCATTTTATTATAATAGAAATCTATTATTATTCCAATTTCATTTGTTCGCGAATATCGTATTGGATATGCGTAAGAGGGTTACAATGTGAATTTCTTTTTAATGTGCAATATTTGATAACAATTGTCCTTAAAGGTCTTACATTTCTACGTAATTCTCGCGATAATTTCACTTTGCAATCTACGCAAACCTTAAAGTAGTGAAATATTTATTTAAATGTCCGTCACCTCTGCCTCGAGCTTTAAAAGATCACGCGAGCCAGCTGGTAGCAACAAAATCTCTCAAAAGATTATAAGCCAATTAATAGCAGCGAGATAGTAAGAATAAAAATACATGGAATATTGCTTGCTTAAGAGAGACGGAGAGGGCAACTTAATGAAATGCGCCTGACGAATAGACGAACTAATTGTATCCGAGAGGAATTAATAAAAACGCTTGCGTTACAACTACACCTGCTGTTACTCCAGCTACATCTAACCAATGCCGAGGGGGAATTCCGGATCATTTATTTTACTCTTCACCTTGTCAAAACGCCATCGCTCTTTCTCTTTACTTTTCTACCCTCGTCACTCCCACCTCCAACCCTTTATTCCCCGTTTTTCTTCTGCAATGGACTTTTCAAACTGTACCACCCCCCTTTTGTTTAAAATAATCTTAGCATTTCGATATTCATGATAACAGCAAGTTAACAATATTTACGCCTGCGCATTTCAAAGGAAATAATATCTGACTTGCCGATCCGAATAAGAAATTAAATCGGCTGTTGTGACAATGAATTTTTCAGTTTGACCGACTACTCTCTGACCTTCTCTCACTCAATGTCCCGTGATTTTATAATTTCTGATTTATTGACGAAAAGATTATTTTAATAATCAAATTACAGAAGCCGAATTAACGCGTCACAATAACAATCACAATCACATTGCATTACAGCTTTATAATTCAATGCAATTGAACAATATATTACAGTGGATGTGACAATTGTCGTTTAGAGAGCGCAAGTGCAACAATACGTTTGTTTGCTTTTAAAAGGCTCGCTACCACCGACACATTCTTTATTGTCAATTAATAATGATAACTGTCAAGTAGCCGAGTACAATCTGTCATCAATCTTTATTTCCTTTTTGATTTATTTCCAAAGACATATGCAATAATAATATTGGAATAATTATTGTCATAGAAAAAGTGTAATTATTAATAAGAAGTGTGTGATTTACAATGTGATTAGAGTGTTTCTCTCTTAATGTTCTCCTTATTAGTTAAAGAAAAATAATTCCGTTTAATTGAAATTAGCTATTGTAACTCAATGACTAGGTAATTTTAAGCTCTGCATCCTTATTGATGTAAAATGTAACCATGATTTGGTGATAATTATTCGAAAACCATGCGAAAATCGCTCTAATGGCCGCTGCAACTAGTCTGAATATCAATGAATATATAAAGTGGCTGAGCTTGTATACTGTAAATGAAAAAGAAAAAAAGAGAGAAAGAATAGCGTGTTTCAGCTTAGGCACGGAAATAGCTCGACTCACCCGACAATTTATCGCCAAGTAGAGAATAGAGAAGGGAAATAGCTTTGCGACAAATTGCACGGAATTTCTATCGTATTTCCTTGTCTCTATTTCTCCTTTTCTTCCTTGTAAATGTAGCGAATGCCAGACAACTTCTCTTTGTTTTTGTTTTTTTGCGCTTCATGTTACATTGCCTTCAAAATAGTAAATAAACAAACACTCACTCTGGTAAAAGTCTCGTACATTTTTTATTTAAAAGATAAATATATTTTTATCCAATTCAAAATATGAATCTGGTATACAAAATACTTAAACTGAATTATTAAACCATTACTTGTTTTTTTTTTAACTGCATAAGCATACAATTCCACTAACATATCAACATCAAATAAAACGTAAATGCACAATACTTTTGTAGACAGTTATCAAAATTGCTTAATATTTTATATGGTCGTCTTAAAAGAGAGTACAAAAAGGTTGCAGTAATACATATCTCTCTCTCTCACTCGTTAACTCTCTATATTAATGTTTCCAGTTGATTAAATCGCGTTGAAATATTAATGAATGTATAACATTTTACTATTCTTTCCCTAAATTGAACACGTAAATAGGAAAATAAAAGTCAAATAAACAAAATAATAAATTAAACTAGTAATTGGAAAATAGTAACAGTAGAAATATCGCTTAGCTTAATACAATGAAATCATAGACTAAACTTATGATTAAGACACCTTCGTTATCCTTTTATAACCAAAACTGAAATCACAATGACAATGAACGATAGATACAAAGCAAATTTTAATTACAAATTTGAAATTCTCTTAATCTGAATGCTTTTTTTCAATTTTTTGAAAAACAAATATTTGCAAACGTTCAGAAATCCTGAAATATGCTCGAAGATAAAATTTGTATTGAATAAATGTAAGGCGTATAAGAGAAATTCTAAAATTCTCGTGCATTTGCAACGAAAATTACCAATAAGTGGATGAATTGTCTTGAAATTTGACCGCTTTTGACAAACGGCTTTGTGTAAAATTCTTCTCCACTCCACGAGTACACAAAATACCATGAAAGCATATACAGAAGAAATCATTGCAGCTAAAAGAATAGCTTCTCAAGGGTTAAATCCTATGGGAAATCAAGGGAGGCACTGGGCCTCGGGGATATGTGGACTAAAACGCAGATCTCAAGCGCTTACATGGCAACTGGCGTCGGTTTTCTAAAATCTTGTCAATAACTTAAACATATATATATATATACATGGTGCTTTAGCGCTGCTTGCAAACACACGTGCACGCACACATGTTCTTGCGCGCGCGCGCGCGTACACGGAAAATAATTCTAAAATTCTTGGGCTTATAAATTTTAATGGCTGTTGTACGCACTCGTTTGCTTATTTCATCTAATATTTACTTTGATGAAGTGGAAAGATATCGCAGATTGCAGTCCTGAAATGCATTGTAATAATCAAAAATCATGTAAGCATTGAAGTAAAATAAATACAAAATCACACAAATTGTTTTAAAATTTATTTGAAATAGAAGGAGATCAGACTATATATTGTCGAAAAACTTTACTCTTATTAAACAAAGAATTGCAGTTTTAATATTACTTGTATTTCAAATTCCTATTTCTTACAAGTGATAACTTGTTAATTATAACATAATTACAAATGACAAGTTAAAAAATGTTTATATTTCGAATTTTAATATTATTCAATTAAATCCATATTTTATATATTGTGCACAAACATTCACAACTATTGATTTGAATTTCTCCGCACCTATATTTTTTTAAACTAATAAATGGTTTATGCATATCATATTAAATGTAATATAGGTAATTGTCAATAAATTTTGTCCGTATATGCACTGCACATATACTTGATGTAAAATTTTAAATAATAAATTCTCTTAATACAGTCGATACATTATTTTATGCAGAAAAATTAATTACACTATTAATATAAGACAATAAAATGAGCTTAAGCAATGATTTTAAATTAAAAAATCCTTATTTATCTCTGTATATTTTACAAGCATATACATCAAGAGACTTTTTAGCGAGTATTAATTACGCTACGTAAAAGTATCAAATCACGTTGGCCCTCTTTATTCTTTTCTTTTGTATTTATATTTTATACAAATAATGCTGACGCCATGAAACAATTTGTCTTCTCTGATAGATAATTGCCTGTGTGCTGGCTAACACTTGAGGATTCTTATATGTAATGACTCGCAAAATCCAGTTTGATATTTCCATGATCTCAGAATGTTTTATTAAAACTGAAGCTACAACTCCCAACTTTTGTGCTTCGGAATTTTTATTGTCAACATAAGGAACATTGATCACTTGTTATTTCAACAATTTTGTATTTTATTCAATACCAAGCAGCTTCTTCTATCAATATATAAACACAATCTAGATGGACTTTTAAATTTTGAGAATTCCAACATTATAACTAACCAATGATAAATAAAATTAAATTTCGCGATAAAAATTTTAGAAAAAAATCCAATAGTCCAACAAAGCAGAAGAATAATTGCGCATAAAAATTAGCGCAGAGTTACTATTTTTTATATAATCTGTAATTTAAGTTGCAAAACTAAAATAACATAGTAGCGTACATAATCCCAAGGCCATTATAATTATACGAATTATCGTTTATTTGATTTGATTGGCAAATCTATTTTAATCTTAGATATCAGTTTAGTAATATTTTACGAGAGTTAACACTAATCTAATGCAACGTTAGTGAACTTTTCTATACGAACGTGTAATGGGTAAGTAATTTCACAACAAAGACAAATAAATAAAATCATTAGCATAATATTGAATTTATTGTACTATATTTACCTTTAATACGCAGAGTAAATATTAATTTACATAAATTTCATTGATTTAAAATTTTTAAAAATAATTCAAAATACAGCAAAGTCACCCGCACAACTCCTATTACTATTTAATAGTATTGTCAACTTATTATGTCAACCATATGTAATTATCGATACATCTATTGTACAAGTGTAAGAATTACAATCATTATATAAACGGCTGATCGTTAATAGTAAATAATTACCGTATATCACATTGCTATGTGATTATCATTTGACAATATTACTAATTTGGCCTCTATTTTAATGACTATTATCAAGAGGCGTGCACATCGTCCGATATGCCAGTTACGTATAGTGGGCAATTAATAATGAGAGTCACGTAAAGTCTAATCGTTAGCTCGGCCGGACATAAGTTTAAAAAGATAACCTGGCCAAGGCGCTTTAAAGTTGAGCGGGAAAGCAGCGCTGATAGGAAATGGTATTCAGTCGAGTTTGTATTTACACGTTGGAGAATAACCGAGTATATTAGACATTGTAATTAGACAGGACATATCGCGCCCTTGGGAGCAACATTGTGGCTACGCTTTGGATGCTTTGTTGAGCGATATAACTGCTGAATACGTCCCAATAGACTTTTCTTCCGCTACCACGGAATATCCTATTGTCTCTCTCTCAATCGGTCAATCTACTTATTTATGACTTTGACAGTTCATTAATGATACGATATCTTATTCTGTGCTTAAGCAGCTTCGTGATTTCGAGTATTAATGGGAAAAATGAGTATTTTCAGATAAATTCAGATATCACCCGTTACAGCTTCTGCAGCATTTAAAAGAAAATTGCGCTATAATGAATTAAAAAATTATATTGATCCGACCATTTGAAGTATTATTATTGGCTTTCTTTTTTAGCATCTATAGCATTTACTTATTTCTTAAATGAAACTTGCATTGTACGTGTGCTTACGATAATTTTAATGTACCCATGATCTCTCCTATGTATCGTGTAACTTGGACTGAGTATTTTACTTTTATAAGCTTTCCTATCAATGTACTCGGTGCACCTATGATCTCTTCAATTACGGTATTTTCTTACTTCGTTCCTATATCTGTCGACAAACCAACTGCATTCAGCCCCACATATGTACTGCACACATTTGTTTAGTCTTATCTCTCAATCACATTATGAGAGTGAGTAAAAGGTTAAGTTCAATTTCCTTCTCTGCCCATAAAAAAAAAAAGAAGCTAAGAAAACTGCTCAACTGAGATGAAAGAGTGGTGGGACTGATCACACTGGCCGATCTTTATTACGGAAAATCCATTACTTTGGCCATTAGATGGAAAAGCTCGGCCCTTGTTCCTCTCTTTTCTCTTGCTACGTCTTCGACTTTGAAGGTATTTTCGTTTAGCAGTTTTTCTTCCGATTCCGATCATTTATGACTCATTCTCTATCGCTTTCAATTCTGTACTATTTCGCACTTTCCATAAAAGTCGTTTGTTCCATGCTTTTCCTGCACTTCCCTACACACACACACACACATACACACATATATGTGTATATATATATATATATATATATATATATATATATATCGACATGCCTCTCACAAATAATATTTATTAATGCTCTTCTTACTCTACGTTCGTTTCTCTATTCATTTTCAAAGCCGAAAGGTCAATTTTCCGAAAATATATTCAGATGATTTTAAAAATATGTCGCTCAAATAATACTAAAGTCTTTCATTGAATAATAAACAAATTAGAGACGGCCATTTATTTTTAAAAGTTTAGTGACGCGTGAAATATCGATTATATAAAATTCACATTTCGATGAAAATTGAAATAAAATCATCGGTTAAATATAATTATAATAGCCGCCTAATTGCATTTACTCTGTATTATATATTTGCCATGTCAGGTTTCACTTTTTTCTCCTCCACAATATTATTTTTTAAAATATTAAATTCAAGCATAATTATTCCAATGTATTTATTGAATATTGTTACTTTTTAATGGGATACCATAAAATCAAAGAGAAATGTTATCAATTTCGCTGCGCAATTAGTGGTATGCACATTTTGTCCTTTGCTGCCAAATACAATTATGCTACGTCATCTTATCCTAAATATACTGAAAAATGTTGGACCGCCAGTATTAATCAGGATTAAGCTATGAAATTTATTAAAATAGTTTAAAAATCTTAGCGTGAATTATGTGATTAAATTTTTTTCCTCGTTTTTAACTTGTGCGCCGAAATACAAATAAAAATAGATTTTCCCCAGACTGAGCAGACATGTTTCTTGATTACGTTAGAGTTGTAACTTTACCGAATAATGTAGTCATTAAAACATAAACCACTTTCTACGTAACTAACAGAAGAACATCCCGAACAATAGCTGAAAATGGCCAGCACTTTAGCCCTTTGAATGGTTAGGGTTTTAGTCAGGTAATCACATAGTCAGACAGAGAAATCTTAAAAATTATACCTCGGATGAACTAAAAATCCTTAAATTGTTCTTCATTACACGTCCATAGTTTCTAGACTATTTATCCTCTACTAATTATTGAATGAAAAATAAGAAAATAGTTTCATCGGTAATAACAAATGCGTTGAAATTTCATCGTTGGTGGTTATAGCTGCAAGTGTTTACGAAAGTGAAATGTTATAAATAAAGTGTCGCGTATAATGAAATGAAGTATTTATTGGTCAAGGAATATAATTGAACGATCTGAGCTGGCAGCGCGTTAACTAAATAAAAATCTAAGAGTAGAAAATATAAATGATTATAACATAGCTTATCTCGAAGAAATTAATATGTCGGAAAGCGTTTCTATGTGTTTGTCGGGCAAATAGATAACGTCCAGAGCTGCGATAACTTGACTTTAGCTCGCCTTTTCCATGTTCGGTGTCCACTGCAATTAATTATCTTTCCATTCATTGTCCTTCTGATTATATTGATATTCTCTTGCACTGCCACCACTCGGCAAATATAGCAAAGATATTCTTAAAGAAAAATAATTAAAAAATTATAATTATATCATGGGGCAAAACAAAAACAAAAAAGGAAATTTCACTAGTCGGATTATTTTACAATTGATAAATTTATTTATTACTAATAACAATTTCATCCAAGCTTCACACATGCATATCACAGCCTTTTCAAACATTGCACTTAATTTGAAAGAAAATACTTGCTTTTTTACATTGGAACTGAAAAACGTTTGGTAAATCAAAATTTTGTTATTTACTCGTATGATTCAAAAGCATTTTATAAAAATGCTTAATAAAATAAAAAAGTTTTTGATTATTCCTATTAATGTTTTTTTTTTATACGATAATTACAGAAATTGTAAAAATGTTAACTTTTCCTTTGAATTTACGTTCCGACTTAAATTGCTTAATGATTAGCGAATGATTTTTATCATATAATGATTATTGAAAAACTAGTCCAACTTTCCAATGAGAGAAGGCAGTATAATATATATTTATTTATGAATATTTAACTGGGAAACTTTTAAACGAGAAATAATAGATGCAATTTACCAGTTTAATTAACATAAGCATAATTAAATTAATAAATTATATTAATAAATTAAATTAATAAATGAAAAACTGTAATATCAATATTAATAGCAAGTGGAATCGATAGTAATCAATGTGAGAGATATTGCGAAGCCAAAGTTAAAAAATCATATTTCAAGCGAGGTAAGGCTTATGAATAGGCCGAGGGTTACAAGAGAAAAGGAAAAACTTTCCACTCGATGTAGCAGCATGTGGCAGCTCAACCTTAACTCAATTCGTCAAACGGGCCGGCATCATAAACAAGAGAGACTGCCGCAATCGACAAATTAAAGGACAGGAGACGAGCACAATGAACTTAGCACTGACTGCCTGATTGGCATATCCGCGAGCTCTGCCCTCTTTAATTTCCATCCACAATTACAACCTAAACAAACTCCAAATTCACGATATATCGACATCCAGAAAGTCGTATTAGCTTACACGGAGTTACAGGCACTAGTTACAGCTTCCTGTTTACAATGCTGGAAAGCGTGTATGCAATGAATTACAACTCTTCTTCGTGCCTGTGGAAATAAAAATTAAGAGTATTTTCGTCAATGGACAATTATTTATCTCTGTTGTCTCACGATTGAATATACTTATTATGATTTAGTATTATTACATACAATTCATAACTCATTATAGTTATCATACGTTAAAGAAGGATCATCTCTTACGTTTGAAAGAACATCACGACAGAGTAAATCACTTTCTTTATTAACTTACATAATTAGGATAAGATTCCATTTGATAGTGAATTGTCTTTCATGGGCCAACAAGTTTATTTCATAAAATTGAATTTCATCTCACATCGTTTGATTTTAATTCCTACTATAACTTTATGATTTCGTTATTATATTCTCTCATTACTACCAATCAGAATGCAGAAATACAAGTCCATTTTCTTTCTCTCTCTACGCCTAATCATATCACTCCATAATACACGCAAGTTATCATTCGACACTTAATTCGTATTTCATAGTATGTGTGTTATTTTTTGTTTGACCTTAAATGCTTATATTTATAGATGAAAAACTTTTCGATATTAATCCATATTATCGTATTTGTCTCTATTGTTTTTCACCAAACAGTTCAATTTCATTGTTCCTGCAAGAGAGCAACAATTTTCCTTATCCATTCAATAAATTGACATTATTGATGTAAGTATGTCGTATGTATATGGGCGTGTGTATGAAATTTTATATTAAATTTAATTTCCTATCTATTTCAATTATTACGAATTCGTTTTCCATCGTAAACATTCCTTTATGTTTTATATAACAAAAAATCCTTTGTTTTATTGTTCTTTCACAAACAATGCCGCTTCTATTTTATTGTTTATCGTACGTTTAAGACTCGTTTTTGCTCTTCCCTTGGCTGCTCTCGTGTTTCTTCTTTCTATTTCCATTATCTCTTTCTTCAATCCATTTTCTTTTTTAGTCCCATAATTTCTAGATGTCAATACCTTTCAAATAATCTATTTGATCTGCTTTCCCAGTATTTCCAATACGTATTAGTATCAACTTTCTGTATTATTCAAGGGCAACATGTTACATTAACGGAAAAATAAACAATCTATCGAGTTATTTTAAGAATATCGCACGAGCCTGCATTTTTCCAATGAAATTAATACAATTTATTCTACCTAGTCTTACAAAATATGACCAAAGTAATATATTAATAGTTAATATACCAATACGATTGTCTTCTTATTTATAAATCCCAATTGACTGCCTCTTGTAAACAATCAGATAACCAGGGCTAATATTATTGGTCATTTACTGATCAATGACGGAAATTGACGTGGGTACCTCATCCGACAATTAATCATTACGCAAAATTAACTGTACCTTATAACTATCCGCTATCTTAAAATATCCTATTAATCTCTGGCCACTGTGTTATGCTTTTGTAACTAATAAATGTTTTATTATCAAAATGTTGATATAATTTATCAATAGAATAGTTATTATATTAGTTTTATGCATTAAAAATGAAAACCATGTATAAATAAGCAAATTATAATAATTATCGATGATCAGTGTGTAATAATTAAGATTTTATTAATTCCTACATACATTAACATATGTTACGGGAAAGAAAAATGAAGAAAATTTTTCACAAAAATTGTCCAACTTTCGTACTGTTTGATAATAAAAACAATAAAAATTCATTGAAGATAATTTCATAGGATAATTTTTATCATATTCATAGGATAAAATAATGTAATAAGGAATAAATCACCACATACTTTTAACTTCTTATATAATCAAAGTCGAATAAATTTGTAACTCTGCGAAATACAATGAACAATTGTAAGTTAAATTCAATATTCTAAATATAAGAAAAGAGTTAATTTTTTTCCATTGTACTTTTTATTAATATACGTACAATCAACAATAGCATGTCAAAAATGAAATTATAATTTTAATTTGTAGTAATTATAAAACTTTTGTTTATTATTAATTTTCTCTCTTTGCATATATTATTGAATTGATAAAGAATAAGCAATTCAATGCAGAAAAATTACAAATACGAACGATACAGTATCAGTACTATGACTATTAAAGAGGAATTTGTTCAGTTTTTAAAAATTACTCATTTATTGCGTAAATAAATAAATTGAGCGCAAAACAGGTGAGTTACTCAATACCCGACTTCACGTTTAAGCTTAAAAACTTAATCGTATGTACTTTCCAATGAGTGAAATGAAATATTAATTGAACGAATTTTCTTCTCTAATGCTTTTAATCCTCGTTCTTTTGTGCTTATGTGTTTATGCTTCACTGCGAATGGCAGTTGGACCAAACACGGCGCCTATTAATCTTGGTTGAATAGGTCAACATCTGACGAAAAAGCTGTCCACGTGTAAAGCTTGACCAATGGAAGAGTTGGTTCCACTAACCCAGAAATTCAACCATCCGACAAATTCTAGTAAAATAATAAGTCTAAAATAATGCAAAAGCGAGAAAATTATGGAGAATTGAAAATTAATGGAAGCTTAAACAAATTTTATACCGCTCGAGTTAAAAATCCGTGAGTATTAGCAATTGAAAGTCTTTATGTTCTTCTATATTGTATTTTTGCATGTTTCACTTAATTTTTTTTAAAGAAGATACAAAGTTTTTATAAAATTACTCGCAGAAGTAAATGTTGATGGGCAAGTGTTGATATTGAGTTCTGAATAGCTGGAGTCTTTATGTATGGGAAAGTTAACTTTCTCTGTATTTCTATAATTTTTTTTAAAATTTAACCTGACACGAGTCAAATAAAGTATCCAGCACTGAACTTTTAAATTTCATAATATATATCATATACATATATATATATATATATATATATATATATATAAATATCTGAATTATATATATATTATTATGTAAGTCATTAACTAATTAATTATTTATTTGAAAAATTTCAATATCAATTCGACGATATCACTTGCTGTATTAATACACTCGAGGCTGATAAAAAGGTTGGATTTTGTGAAACTTTCAAGCTGTTTTTCGTCTAACAATTTTATTATATTTATAAAATCTCGAGAAATATTTTCTTCGATTACTCTACGGGCATTTCGATTCAGTGCGACTATTTTTTACGAAGAGAAAAATAACATTTCTGCAGCATTCAAGATCTTTGTCTGAGAAAATTCAGCTTAACACTGGAATTCTGAGGTAACGATAGTGCTCGATGAGGTTCATTGGATTACAAAATTTTGAGTTCACTTTTATATCGTATTTCTATAATGCACGTATGCCATTTCTTGTCTTTTTTAAATATCCTCAGCGCAATTGTACTTCGTTAATATTCATGACTTTGAAATTACAAAGTATGATTGATCTTTGTATGTAGTTCACATTCTATTACAACACA
The DNA here is from genome assembly GCA_030522565.1 of Ceratosolen corneri. Lineage (NCBI taxonomy): Eukaryota > Metazoa > Arthropoda > Insecta > Hymenoptera > Agaonidae > Ceratosolen > Ceratosolen corneri. Next base: position 22,457 of record JAPYYT010000154.1, on the reverse strand, counting down.
TATTACTGACATTTCGAGTTCTAATATTTACAAGTGTTCATTGCACGTGATGAGCAATTCCACTTGGGAAGATTACCATATACATAAGCCTTTTCATGACGTGCAAAGTGAACTCATTAAAGTTCTAATACGCAGAGAACTACGCAAGACTGTTTTGTATAATTCGTCCCCCTGACAGGCATCGCTAACAAATTATATTACAAAATAAATAATTATGTCCTTTCTATCGCAATTTGTTAGGAATGATATTTTAGTATTAAAGTCAAATATAAAGCAAATGTTTCAAATTTTCAGCGAATTATCTCTATTAGGAATGAATTTTCTCCTTTGTTTACAAAGATGAATACGTTGATTCTCTCAATCTTTTTTTTATTATCAGACTGCAGATAGTTTCATTATTTTATACCGAGTACTCGATAATTGAATTGGCGTATCAATTATTTTTCCATAAATCTACTAGACTAAAATATGAGTGTATTATTATTTCAAAATAGATTTCGAATGCATTAGTACTTAAATATTGAGTTTCACTACTATGACATTCCAGATATGACATTATACAAATATCGAATAACTTATTTTTGAATTGAATTGAATCATCCATGCACATTTATATTTTGTCATATTATATTTGTATGTTGTTATATATATATATATATATTACATTATATTATATTGTGTTTTATATTTATATTTTGTTATGATACATTTATATTTTGTTCTATCGTGCTCACTAATTTTTCTCTGCAATTTACATAATTATTGTATGAATGGATTTTGTTCTACTCTAATTGTACACTAATATTCGTAAAAGAGATAAAATTGCAAATTAATCTATGGAGTAAAGCAATGACTGTTCTAAAAGAAACAGTAAAGGTATTGATCAGTAAAGTTTCTCGTGCCATTTTGAAGGTCGTTCAGTCTAGTTTAGAACCAATCAAATTGAGTGACAGGAAAAGATAGTTCACCAAATTGATTGTTCAAAACAATTGATTGTTCCGTATTTTCTAAACACTTTCTGTGATATAATCGAAAATTACTAAAATTCGTTTTCAAACCTTTTTTTTCCAATTTTCATTGAATAGTTCAATTGAATTTCACGTTAACCCGGACAAAATTGAATACTAAAATTTCATATTAAATGATTTTGCAATTACCAAGGTCCAAACGTCTAATTTAAATCCAATACTGTCATCTTTCAAACAAAATCCAACTGTCAATGCACCTCGAACACAATCGGTAATGGAAAACAAAACTGATTCTCGTAAAAAATCCGCAAGTCTGTGTGAGAGCGGCAAGGTCCGAAATATTACGAAAATCATCCATCACACAGATACAGCACACACACACACACACACTAGATCCACTGCATCTGCAATAATCCAATAGTAATTATACGTTGAAAAATCGCAATCACGGCTAAGACTATCGTTACTCTCACACGTCCGAGTTAAAAATAAGAGAAAATAAAAGAAAAATCACATTTGCAAGTATTGTTCAATTTACTTGTAATTTCACTTTCACGTGGCACTCCTTTTTTCATAATACGAAGAATATGGAAAATAATGTTGAAGAATTATGTATACAATTACAGATGAAAAACAAAGTTGATTCTGAACGGTAACGCACATCTAGTTGTAAAGTATAAATAAGTGCGGCAACCTCGTAAATGCAAAATTTATAAATGAATTTCGAGATGGCCGATTGAAAATCAAGAAACTGAAATTAAAAAATTCGTATCTTATAAAATATTTATACATTGTGAAAAATATAATCAATTTATATCAATATAATTTGTGTGTATCATTTTTTAATAATTACTCTCTATTTATTACATTTATGAATATATATTTATATACTGTTACTCTGTCACTTATTCGTAATACATCTTTGCTTTGTGTACTATTAACTGTAATATTAATTTTTTAATTACACTTGTATTACTGCTTTAGTTCCGTTTTCTTTATATTCATTTCTTTATATTCATTTCTTTATATCATTTCTTTATATTCCGTTCTTTATATTCATATTTAACAAAGTTACTTGAGCAATAATTCGTGTATATGGTTATAAATTAAAACACAGCAGAAATTTATTTGCTGAAATTTAATTCAAAATAAATCTTAAAAGAGAAATTTTGCAATTGTCAACTCTCCAATTCTTTCCTTTTTCAATTCTGTCACTATCATATATTATCACCATACATAATATATAATACCAATAAATTATAGGAGAGTACTTGAACGATTACATTACTCCTTTCTTAATTGGCTGAGCAATTATTCTATTCTTCTCCTATACGTCAGTTATACATTAGCATTGCAGGCAGAAAATTTAAAAAATTTTCATTACAAGTAAGCTTCCTTACCAAATAAGCATTGTAATCAATCGTATTATTGTGTTATTTGGATTAAGCAGTGTTAGAGCAAAATTATCACAATCTATAAACTGTAAGCATAAATTTTATTGCTACAATTTAATAATTCCTTTTAATTATAATTATAATAATTTTCATTATAAAATGACATGTTAAATGTCACTTTAGTTTTCTCAATCAAACTTTATAAAAATAATCTTTGTGTCTAAGTGTATGAGTGTGTATAAGCAATAAACAAACACTCGCTAATTTATAACAGCAAGTAAAATTGAACAAAAGAAAAAACTTTTTTTGCTGTAACAATTTTGAATTTGACTTATTCAACACTATTCAGAGCAAAGTAAAACACATATTATTACGTTTACTTATTTTCTCAACATTACCAACGAGAACTAATACTTTGAAGTCGGATTAAAAGTGAGAATGGACAGTATCTTTTACTATTGCTATTAGTAATTCTCTTATCTCGCTTTCATTTTCTAAACGTAAAAATGTCTTGGCGCTAAAAATATAATCACCTTTATGAAAGGCTATAAAGCAGCAACATCTCATGCATATTTTAAAAACTTGCTTATCTCCACTTTATTTTTTCATTAAGCTTTTCCACCTCCTGCCAACTTTTGCCAACTTATTTTGTAATAGTCTCCCTAATTGAATGCAATTTTTTTTATTAACACGCGAAAATATTATTTATTGCATTATAATGTTAAATAGATTGCTTTGCTTATAATTTAATGATGCTCGTGTCGTACGTCCCTCCTCATAAGTATAACTTAATATTATCTTGCACCGAAATTTCTAATATTTGCTAATATTAGATTGCACTGCACTTTAATAATCCATGAAATTCTACGATCCGCCATAGAAATAATACCTCTAACTCTTATATTACGCAATTTTTTATAGATACCACACTTTCTTAATTGGCAATATTACATGGCTATCGCTTTCAAAGTGAGTAATTAATTAAGTAAACTATTAATTTGCCCAAGTTTATAAAAATTATGGACATTTAAGACAAAACTATTTACCTAATAAAGATATTATTATGCCGATTTACGTAGTATTTATCAAATATTTAGTGCTTGTATGATACAGTAATAATTTATTCATATACTCTGTGATGTATATATATAATTTTATTCCGTAGAAAATTGATTTTATTATTAAAATTACTCTATTGGATCAAAGTTTGTGAGAAATCATAAAATATCAAGTAATATAATTAAACGGGTGGAGGTTAATTTTGTACCATTATATAATTTCGAATATATTATTGAAAAGATAACTAGTGTTATATTTTCTAATGCACAAGAAATTCTGAGGAGAATAGCGATGGCTGAATTCTGTAATTAACACGCAGTCAAAGTCATGGAGATTCAGCCGCTTAAAATATTTCAGTCTGGCACCACGACCACTAACACTCGCAGACTCAACCTTAGCTTATACACAAAAAGTCTAGTTGAAATACAATGGAATCTGAAACTCTCTTTCCTTCTAGAGCACACCCACACGTGCAGCCAGTCTAACACACTCTCTCTCTCTCTCTCACTCTCTGTTCAACTCACCGCCTTCCTCTCTTACTTTTCTCCATTCTCGTATCATACTGTATAATATTTTCCCTCTCTCCATCTCTTTTTATGTCTCTCTTATCATTTGCGTATCTGTCTTTCTACCTGTTTATCTGTCTTGTTCTCTCTTTCACGACCGCCCCCTCTCTCTCACGCACACGGGCGCACACAGAGAGAGAGGCACGCACACATTCGCTCCGCACCTCTATTTCTCATTTCAAAAGCTGTGTGGTTCAACTGCTAAGATGAAACGGGTAGAAAAGGGATTCAGCTATGGAGTGATGAAAAGAGCGAGAAAGAGAGTAGGTGTGGCAGCAGCAGTAAAGGGGTAGTTGGATTAGGTCAGACTCAGCGAAGCTCCCGTAATGAACTTGTGAATATTTAGTGGGGTAATTGGCCGCCCTGCGTTTGCTTTGCTGCGCAGAAAGGGAGAGAGAGAGAGAGAGAGAGAAAGGAAGGGAGGGAAGAATATGGAATAGTTTTATGCGCAAAGTATCCGGAAAACATCGAGGACTCGACCATTTACGTGTATGGGCTTTTTGCGCAAAAGGAAATTTGTTGATAAATTGATCATCATTATTCGACATATCGAGGTAATATTAATTGCCATAGTTGTGAATAAGTAATTTTACAGCAATAAATACTGCAAGCAGATAAAGCTTATTAATATTATCGAAATATATATATTAATGCTTAATATTATTAATTTCAAATTTATTTTCAAATGTTTTATAGTTTGTAGGGAATGAAAAGCTCTTTCTTACTTGTTATATTCTACCAATTTTTCAGAATCTATCATTCATAGTTTGTTATTTTAATTATAAAATTCACTCCCCACAACAGATTAGCTATTACATGTATTTGGCATTTTCTTATTTTCGGAGAGTATTTATCCCAATATTAACTTTCAATTAGTTAAAATAACAGCCAACTGGCATCTCGCAATCGAAGTGCATCTTTAATGAAATACTGTTGTGACTAATGAATTTTAATTAAATTGAATTATCGCATGCTGATTCACTTATAAAGTCTTATTGTCCTCACTATTTATTTCAAATTTGAATAAATATTTTCGTTCTTTTTCTCCTTCCCTTTCCTCGTTTCTCCCTGCTATAAACTCCATGCTTATTCACAGCTCCAAAAGCTGTAAATTATGAACTTAGAAGCTCTGCACAGATTGAAAATATGTCAAGATCCTTGTTTCGCAATATCCAACCTGTTTTTTTAGCATATACATAGTGAGTGCATTTTTTTACTCATTTTTCGCATTTACCAACTAAAGTGGTAGACGTTGTAATCTGTTCAGAAAATACCTGAACTTATTTAAAGACTTTTCCTTTTTTAATTCCTCAGCCCTTTATGTCAACCTTTTATATCCCACAGAATAACAATCAACCTATCAATATTTAAACTTATATAAACTTATGGGTATTTAATGGAACTAAGACAAGTTTTTCATAAAAACTTATAGATGTAAAAGAGAATACAAATACATGGAAAATTACATTCATCTTTAATAACTTTATGTTTCATAATTTCATAATACATGGTAATTTTATGTAAAAGTTTTACGTTTCAAATTACTATTTAAACAAATATTAAACATATTTATAATATTATTTTGTACTTAAAGAAAATACTTGTTAGTAGGTAAATTATCTAATATAATATTAATATTAAAATACATCATTTATTTTCATATCTGGACAAATTAAATCTAAAAATATATATTTTTCTTTGAATGCAAAAAAAAAATTGCTAAAATACTTGTACAGTTCAAATTAAATATAATATAATCAAATTAATAAAAGTAATTTTAACAAAAAAGAATTTCTTTAAATTCCTTTAGAATTGAACCAGTAATATATCATTATTTAAAAAAATGAATATAAAATGTTATAAAGATTCGAATAATAATCCATTTTAATTCATGATATTTATTAACATATAATTACACTTATTTACAAATTAACCTAACGTACCTTTTTTTACAAATAAATTCCATTAATTACTCAATCTTAATATATTAAAAATAAATCATTGAAATGATATGAAATGATATATGCACGTAACGTACATATTTAAAAACGAGAAAGAATAAGGACGGAAAATAAAATTTAATAATAAAAGGCGAAATATAAGAATAGAAATTTACGTAGAATAACATTTTCCGACTCGTATGAATCAAATGTTATTTGAATCCCATTTATTTTAAAGCATTGAAAGTAATTTAATGTAAATTTCAATTACATCAACTATCCGTTACATTGTTCCAAAAATTAAAAAAAACTCAACCAAAACTATAATATGGATATGTTTATATGTTTATAAAATTAAACTTGGAAGTTATAAAGATTACGAAAGGGTGACACTAATGGAATGTATTATGGTTTGAATTAAAAAAATATTGTATATACCAATACACTGATTCATTTTATTTCATTTTATTCTCTTAAAGAACATTTCTTTCATACCTTTATTCACTCAATCTCATTTATAAATCTTCCTTATATATCGAGATGAATAATTATCTTAATCAGTATAACTTCTGAGCGATTAATGCGAAATTTATGATAAAATATGAGAAATGATATTAATAATAATGAACATGTGATAATATTACAGACCCAACGACAACAAAATCATTGAAAATTGTCATCATCGGTTGATTAATATAAATTCAATTTGTTTATAAAATTGTCTTATAAAAAATAAGACTTTGTGAAAGTATAGTAAAATCAAAGTTTATAATAATCATTAGAATTTCTAAGAAATAAATCCCATGCGAGCGTAGGTAGGAATTGATATACATTTCAGTACGCACGATCAAAGCAGCTTTTAGTAATTTGAAAGAGTCAAAGGAAATAGGGGACTTAAGTGTCGATATCCTGATAAATTTCCGGCTGCTGTTCCTCTACCTATATTTCCTCCCAATGTGTCTGTGTGCCTGCGTGTGCGTGTGTGTGCGCGACTTGAGCCGAGGCGAAATTCTAGGAAGCGCAGCTCCTCTAGTGGCGTAAGCAATGTGCCTCAATCCCTTGAGAATCCTTGAAGAAGTTTGCTTTTAATCGAAAATACTTCGATTTTCTCGTATTCGGCAAAAGTTTATTTTAAAGCGTAAGAATGTGGCATTATAATACATTCAAATAATATTTATTTTCACAAACATTCATTGCAAACTATTTCCAAATAGAGTCGAATATTTAGAAGCGACTTTAATACTTGTTTTCCCTAATTCTCTTTTACATTATATTCAGTAATAAATTTATAATATTAGTTGAATATTGAAAGATATATGCTATTGTAATGAGTATGGAAAGTGCGATGCAAAGTAAAAATTGATTCTAATTGATAGCTTCATCTATTATTTTAGATTTCATTCTTTATGAATTAATTTCTCTGCTACTTTAATTGTAATTTAATTTTTATATTCATTCAAAGTTTTAATATCTGTTAAATAATTATGTGTAATCTGATATGATTGCAATATCTTGTTTATTTTAATTAAATTACATATATACTAAGTTTGTAATTACTTGGAAACATACACTTATTTAATCATCTGAATTTAATCGTTTCTTTGAATGAACGATATACATGTAATATGTAAAAAACATGTAAAAACAACTTATAAAAATACAAATAGCGTTAAATTATAAATATAATATAATTTTCTTCTTCCGCTCTTATAATTCTAAAATAAGACAAAAGTCTTCAATTCCAGACCAATCACATGCAAATCCGTAAAAACATATACACTTTCTTAATTAATTATTAATATCTATAAAGAACCATTTACATTTGGTAGTAAATATTTTATTAGTAATTAATTATTAAATATGGAAACTTGCTAGTTAAACCTTTGTATTTGATTTTAAGAGCAAAAATAACGGAAGAAGTTACGTCAGTAAAATTCCAATTAAAATGCATCTAACAATTATGGCGAATTAAATAAATTGCTTGGTAAAATTAATGTTAATTATAGAATTTAAAATATCTTATCGTCGTTTGGTAATATATATATAATAAACAGAAGAAAATTTCACAGTAGATTTGACATGTCAAATTTCTATCAATCATTCGATTTCATTTACGTCCAAAAACTCGAAAATGTTAATAGTCATGGAATTCTATTTAAAATCGCCTCAACATTTGTCGGCAATTCGTACAATTAACAATGTCCCGCGAAATATTAGCATGTGATGTTTGAAAAAAAATTTTCAAAGTTGAAGTACCTACGCCATTTCTCCTTATATAAGTGAAAGACCTGTTGCACAACAATATGATTTGCAAGCTCATAAGTTTTACGAGTAAAAGAATTAAAGGCAAAGAGAAAATAGTTTAGCAGAAGAAATGCTAACTGTGTGTGAGTAAGTATCTCTACACGGAAGCATATCGAGCGCGAGTCATAATCAAAAGCAAAAAAAAACATTCGCATTCGACATAACGTATTTTTAAGGACGGGAACAAGACTACGAAACATTAGTTTTAATATCTATATGATAAGCTATCAAGATTCTTTGCTTAAAATACTATTATAATTATTAGCCAGTGAAATGTATTATAATGAAAAATAAGTATAAAATGTAGATGAAACGTAATTGAAATCATAAATTGAATTTGGAAAGGACAGTTGAATATTTAAAAGCATTAATCACCAATTGTTTAATGATGTTTTAATTAATCATCGACGCAAGACTAAGCATAATGTCACGTCATAGAAACTTGACAATAAAAGTCTCCATTAAAAGTCTTATTACATACAATTTTCAAAGTAAATTGAAAATGGCGCACTGAAAAGCATATGATAACCATTTCAAAGTGTCTTTAAAAAATTTACAAAAAACTATTAGGCATGAATATAATAAATATATTATCAGTTGTGCTGTATTGTAATACATTTGAATGTCATGTATTTAATTTTTTTTTGGTAGTAGTATATTACTCATTCAATAGAAACAGACAAAGTTATCAAAATTTATAACGAACTAAGTTTTAACAAGCGAAATTGAATGTCGGCATAAAAGACATTCGAGACTATAGATTGAGTAAACGATGCAAAAAAAAATAAAATAAAAGAAAAACTTGGAAATGCCCTTACGAAGTATATAATACACAAAGTTAAAACACACGTATGACCATGTAATATAAATATATTTATTGTTTAAGCGCGATCGGCAGATGACTTGAAATAAACACTTCAACACTAGCGTTTAAAATACATTATAATTACACTTTCCAGCATATTTTATAAAAAGCATGACTTCTTGTGGCAAAATTCGCAAATATTTAATAAATAGAGCGTGCAGTATAATACAGTGAACAATACAATTATCAGATTTCTCATTAAAAACGGCGCCTTATAATTTTGGCCACACACACACACACACACACACACACAAAGTAAACTAAATCACTTTAATAAATAATCTAGGTGCATTTACGCAAATTTCTCTCGGTTAATGGCAGTAAATGAAGAGACTCGCAAGTCAAGGAATCGTTGGTCAATCAATCCCACATCAAATCCGTAAAGCAACGTAGAATTGAAAATTTTTCACTCGCACGTTGGACAGCGATGATCGGGATCGTAAATTGGATCGCAGCAAGCCCTGTACGGCCAATCGCAAACTTTGTCGCAATTATTGAAGTGTAATCCATAAGGGCACTGCATCTCCACCGCATGACCCATATCGCAATGATGGTAGATGCTGCAATTGGTTGGGTGTGCGATCAGCGTAGCATTCTCTCCGTCGACCAAAGGGCACTGGGAGCCGCTCGTTGGACCCACGTGGACATATGTTTGCTGATCGTACGCAATCGCAATTGCAATGAAGCTGATTGCGGCGATTGTAATAATTACTAGAAGCGGAGAGACTTGCACTTATAAAGGGATAACCTTGCGTTGGGTCAAAAAAATTGTAAATACTTGGATTATAATCATTAATTCAGCCTATCTTTCTTTTTCTTTTCTTTTTCTTTTTCTCTCTCAGTTTTAATGTTACATCAATGAACGATTAATAGTTGCTTACGATTTATCGTTCACATAAATATTGCATGCTATTATTTACTCGAAGGACACAATCACATGCTAATCATCTTAATATAACCTTATTTTATTTAGATATATTTTGTTTCACTTTGTTTGATGTAGCAATTGCTCTTTCTTAACTGTACTATTGTTTTTTTATAAATTTATTATATACTATATTTTCTGAAATATAAATATTTAAAATTTTTAACCAATGTATAAATGATATAATTGTCCTCCTATTTTCTTGCTTTTAATTTATTTGTAAAAATATTGTTCAATAGCTGAAATTAATAAATAAATATTTCAAGTTAAATCCTTAAATGATGAAACTATTAGAATTATAAGTTCGTTATATATTGAATGTCAATATGTATCAGTTTACAATGATATCATTATACTTCACAATTAAGTTTGTGATCCCACACACGTTATTCAATTTCAAATGAAACTAATTTTTAGATATCAGTTGGCAAATCTTTATTCTGCAAAATTTATATGCAAGTACAGTAAATGTAAAACTTTTAAATACAAATTAAATAAAAAAATTATATATAAAATTGAAAATTCCTTAATATTCATTGAATTTATAAATTAGACCCACGTTTTCTATACTTGTGCATTACAAAAGTTCAAAGATCACAATAATAAGTGCTAAATATCAATAAATAAATACAAAAAAAAATAATGCTCGTATAAATATATTACACAATTTCGTCATATTTAAACTAAATTTTAAACAATATTTGAATATTATTTGAACGTATAACGGATTTTAATATATTTAAATTACGTATGAATCTGTAAATAAAATATTTAATACATTAAAATGGTTTTATATTTGAATCGTAATAAAAGCAATAATAATAATAATAATAGTAATGAAAAACAATTACATTATTATATAGTTATATTAAAAAATAATTTGATGTTTAGTTTTTTCTGAAAAAAATCTGAAAAAGACGAGATTTTATTCCAAAAAAAAAACTAATGTAAAATTTATTTTCAAGAATAATAAATAATAAAATGTTGGAGCACTATTTTGCTTATAAATATATCTATATAAAATGCATTATAAAGTACAAAGGCATACTATTGTACAATTACAATCTAAATGGAGTATCGATTAAATGTGAATTATATTCGTATATTCGTATATTCGTAATAAATAGAAATATTTACTATCATTTTACACATTGCTTAAATGAATCGAGACTTACCTTTCATGATTGCGCTTTGAACGAAAGGAAAAAGTAATTGATGAAAATGATTAATTACACTGTTCCTTATATACGTGGGATCGAAGGAAATGCATAAATCCCTACTTAACTTTTATAGTGAACAGCTGCTCGCCACGTAAGTGATGTAATGACTAAACCCAGAAAATCATTGAAAATTCGCTCAGCCTTAACGAAAACTTGCTGGTTGCTTTTTGTGATTATCGATTATTTGTGCCGATGCACTGATTCATCAACTTTAACGTCATTCGACGAAGCCTTGATACGTACTTTATCTAATAGACTTCTATGCTTCTTAATTAATTGAAACGCACTGCTTCATAAACAAAAAAAAAAACTTTCATTAATATATTCAATCGATACTATGTTTTATAAAATTAAATACTTTCATACGATTGAAATTATTCCAATTTTATTGATATAGTTATTAATGTAAATATTTCATTTTTCCACTATCAGATATTAATTCATATATTATACAACAATGTACTAATAAAAGTTCTAAATATAATTCAAATATAATTTGATTAAAAACTGTATCTAATAAAATGAGGTTTTTTAATAAAAAAAGGTAATGTATTTTTAATTTAGACAATACATTGTCAAAGATACTCATTTAAAAGAATGTAATTAGATATATGTAACATGTAATCATAATATAACATATACAAATGATAATGTAAGTTTATGAGGTTTAAAATGAAGAAAAAATATTCAAAAATGTTCTTGAGAGAGAGCAAAAGTACATTTTTAATTATTATAATAAAAATAACAAATATTTATAGCAAAGTTAAAATTCAATCGAATAATTAATTATTAAACAGAAAATCATTACACGTGGTGGCATTACACATTTAATAGCTAATATTTGTAGTTGAATATTAAGATTATCTATTATAATCTGATTTGTTTTTGTATTAAAACCATAAAATTGATAATTTATTATCTGTTTGATAAAGAAAATATAAAATATTTCAATATATATATCTACATTATGTACATATCATTTTCTATTTATGAATTCAATTTATATTTAGAATATTTTTTATGCACTTATATTATTTATCAAAACAGTTAATATGGAATATAGTTTTATTTAATACAAAATATATTATGTTTTACGATTTTTTTTATAGTTTCACACACGAATTATATTATACTTATTAAATTCCAAACAAAATATAATTGCAATTAACTAAAAATAATTCCACGAATTCATCAAAATTAATTGTGGATAAAATATGTTTAATTAAGTACACAGTATTTTTTCTTTTTTTTTGTGAACATATTGAATATATAAAATGAATGTTTTTATGAATATATGAAGGTATATTCAGCTGTTATAATAAATAAATTATTTATTTTAAGTTTAACCTAGTCAAATAAATACATTCTATTTCTTAATAGAAGTATGCGTTTAGCTAAAATAAATAACATACCATTTATATAGATAAATAAGTGTATATAAAGGAATAATGTAGAGAAGAATTGCGTAGAGGTATAATGGGTAATTGAATAATTACCATTTATGTCTAGTTATCATATCTTTTTCTTTTAATCATTGCTTTGGTAATTAAAAGAGCTATTAATGCATTTGTCATTATGTATTATAAGGAGTCTAGAATTATTGATTAGGCTATTATCATTAATATAAACTGTAATATTAGATATGAGTATCAAAGAAATTATTTTAGTTTTATATTAAAACTAAAATTTTGTAATTTTGGATTTCTTTTGTTGTCTAAATGAAGAGATTTAATTTTTAGTCTCAAATTTCTTTAAATAAATGCAGGATAACTATTTTAATAATTCCCTTTTTTTACTTTTTATATTTACTTTTTCATATTATGTCGACAATAATGGCTAAATTATACGTTACACTGAGATTTTTTTTTAAAATCAAATTTAGAATAATATAATTTCCTTCATTAGTTCCGTGATAATTAAGAGATTTCCTTAACTTTTTTTATTGTAGTCTTAGCCAAAAATCGATGCTATTAAGAACTTCCTAATATCTTTTACGACTGGAAAGTTTCAAATAGACTAATCAATATTAGCTGCGATTGCTTGATGTGTATATGCGTCTGTGGCTCTGTGTGTGTAAGTACGTGTAAATGACTGAATCTATTTTTTTCAAAATTTACTAAAATTCAATTATTTTATGCGTTTCGTTTTTTCTATACGACTACCTGAAAATATGTACAAAATATTTTCAACTACATATTGTATTTCGACTATAACTATATGACAAATCTACCAAAAATTATATATTACAATTGGTAATATTAAATTTTATTAAATTACATTTAATATAAATTAATCTTGCTATCAATAAGATTGAAGAAAACTTTTATAATAAATTGAAAACATAAATTTGTAATTAATTATATTTATGTTTAAAGAATAGAAAGTCATTATTTGAATAAAATTATAAATTTGAAGAATTTGATCAATTAAAAGTTTTTGGAACTATAAGGTAAAATTAAACTCGGATTATATATTTTAAAAATGACCAATTTTTTTCAGTGCAAGAACTCCGTCTTTAGGTACAAATGGCACATATATTTGAACAAACTTATTTAATATTTATGAAATTTCGTTTTTCTTCAATATATCAATTTTATATTATACTACTTTAAATAATTCTTTTAGCAGTTTAATACCGCATATTTAAGCGTTTTTTAATAAATATTTTCATTAATGCTGTCGCTCATACGATTAAAGATAGTGTTTTCTTCAGTACATGGATATACTTCAATCTCAGCATAAAAGTTTTTTTATTCATTGTTAAATTTATATATAATTTGCCTCGACATTATCAATTTAATTTTTCAACTTACTTCCCGTGTTATATAACTGACATGTCATGAGACTGACGATAAGAATGTCAAACTCTTCTCCTCGCACACCAAGACAATAGCTTTTGCTACGGTTGAACTTGACTTGCTCATTGCGACTTTATAATATATATTCATTACCAAAGTACTCGGCAATACATTGATTTGTATTGAATTACATTGCCATTATGCAAAAAGTGTATGAATAATAATACCGATAATTATTAATTATATTTTCTATTCACTTAAGCTAAGCTCTAGTCAACTCTAATCAATTAAAGGATAAATCAACGTGAATAAATATTTCTTAAAATACACCATATGCATATAGTTGTAGAGAATTTATACTTAAGTTCGTTAAATGTCCTTTTTCTTTTATAATTGAGAATTTTAATTGCGAAGAAAAAATAAATAAGATTCTGAAAGTAATAAGTATTGAACTGCATTTGTCAATGTAGTAAAATATATTGTTGGTTATAAAATTTATTGTTTAATGCTTTAGCGAGTGATTTCAAATAAATTAGAGTAATGTCAAATGTAGTCCCTACAATAATATGTTATGCATTGTTTTGAAAATCGAATAATAAATAGTGAAAATGAAAAAGCCAGCGATAAACTTCTGCGAATAGAAGTCATAGAAGCCCCAGCAACTGTTCGTGTATGAGAATTTTATAAAGATATGTGTAAATGAAATTATTATTGTAAAGAAACTTGAGTATCTAAACTTAGCTTATTTGAGCTTTCAAAACTTCATCGGCGTCGCGTTCTCCAAATTTTCATCCCACCTCCAAGAGTGACTAAGAATAAGAATGAGCCGACGGCAAAAAGAAAGAAGTGCGGTGGGGGGTGGAAAAAAAAAAGAAGCAAACAGATAACGTGCCGTCGCGTCTTCCACCCTCGCAAGGGATCATGCGAATAGGTTGTGCGGGGGTGGTTATAAATTTGCACAGCGCGGCCAAAGTTCTTCGCAACTAAGACGATGAATATTTTAGCCGCGCCACCGGGAATCCCGTATAATTGGCGGTTAAATTCAAATTCCGAATATTACGAAAAACTTGTGA
Source organism: Ceratosolen corneri (assembly GCA_030522565.1). Lineage (NCBI taxonomy): Eukaryota > Metazoa > Arthropoda > Insecta > Hymenoptera > Agaonidae > Ceratosolen > Ceratosolen corneri. Next base: position 7,345 of record JAPYYT010000154.1, on the reverse strand, counting down.
CTTTAGAGGCGAGGGAGAATCACGTGCTTTTTTTCTTACTCCCGCCGCGTGTTTTCAGCTTACGTCCCTCCCTTTTGTGTTGCGTGACGAAGTTTTTTTGATGGAAGGCGCGCGCGCGCCAGCGTTAAATTCCCGACAGTAGTCATTATTATGCGTAGGCAAAATTATTTTCTTCTTCCAATTCGCTGGCACTTACAAAGAGTGTTTATCTCGGCACGCAATGCCATGTTGCTCGATACTTTTTACACTTCCCCGGGCAGATTTGCAGTTCGAATTTCATAATCCATCGATAAAACAAATAATAACTCGTTTGTTAAACCATTTACCGAACGACTTTTATAGCTCTTCTTATATTACTAATATTTCATCAATGTTTTACACGATTTACACAATATACACGATCACATTTGTAAATCCACCACAATATATATATATATATATATATATATATATATATATATCTGAAAGATTTTTTTATTTAATAATTTCGAATATGGATAATTATGTATATTCTAGAGTGCTCGGAAAATATCTAAAGTGCACATGGACTTTTTCAAAGACTTTAATGCACTATTTAACTTTCAAATATCCATGTATATTTTATTTCATTCTACTTGTTATAAAAAGAAAATTGCAATTATCCTATTTTCAATTCATAAAATATTGAATAATATATTATTAGGGTAGAAATTAACTGGAAAATTGAAAAATTATCAAACTATTTGAAGCGTGTAAAGGAATTCGGAAAAATTACAGATATTTAGCATACTTTTATAAATTTTAATTTGCAACTTTTAATTACTAATATTATTAAGATACTGATATTTCTGAGATATTTCTTTTTATATTATGAAAATAATTTTTATATTATTTATATTATATTATTATAACAATGTAAGAATAGTGAATATTATTCATTTTCAAAATCTAATTATTTATCAATATATCTGTTTACATACTTTACAACGTATATACTTCATAATAACATTTAACAAAAGTAAAATTTGAATAGGACAGATTCGTCTCACAGCATGGCGAAAATATTGTTTATCTCAATCATTGTTTTCCATAAATTATAACCTAACTCTTTCTGTTTCTCATTTAATCGCTCGAAGTAGTTCACAATATATCATTTCGTTGATTAAACGCATCTCTCTCTCTCTCTCTGCATATACGCGCATACGTATTTACAGGCGTATGCATGTACACACACACACACACACATATGTATATATATACATGGATAGGCATACGCATTTCTTCCTATATAATGCATAATCTCGCGTTGGCACTGCGCAGAACAAAATCGTCGCTCCTTCGCACGTTGATAGCCCTGGTTGTCATATTTCCCTATCTGCTCTCCCAGTTCGAGAATACGTAAATGTAGAAATATTCGTTCAAAGATGAAAAAAAAGAGAGGAAATGAGAGATATTGGGGTTTGGAAAGCGGAATGCGAGAGACGGTTCAATATGGAAAATTGCTGAATACGGCCGTAAAACGCAGGCGGCATACGTGCAAGATACGAATATGGCAAGTGCGTGCGTGCGCGTGTATGTATGTGCGTGTGCGTGTGTATATAAGTCTTTCCTCGTGACTAAGTGTGGAATTGCGTTAGCGAATCCCGGTGAAAATGAAGACGTTAATTTTGTTTTCTCTTCCATTTATATCATTTTTTTAGATGGCGATCTTATCGTAGTATTTGAGATTAATTTATTAATCGCTGGAACTTTAGGCACTAAAAATTCAATTATAAGCTGAAATTTTAATAACTTCAAGTGCAAATATCCAAGCAGTTAAGTATAAATTTAAATCATAGTCTTTGAAATACAAATAGATAAATACAACTTTTGTTCCCCAATTGCTGCAAAAATATCAAGTGGCATTTAAATAAATTATCGATAATTATATTATATATATTATTATATTTTTGCATATTTAGTCTAACGAATAATCCTCTTTATTTAGCCTGAAAATTAAAAATAATGAATATATTACTTACGATTATCAAAATTCTCATTTATGTTTGTCAACAGATAAAATACTTATCATTAAATATTAACAAATTATATTAATCTAACAACGTTTCCCATACAATATTCTAATTTCTTTAAAATTCTAATGAAAAAACAAAGTAGGATTAAGAATATTTGACAAATAAACTAAAATGCAATTCCGATTACATGATTAATTAGTTTAAATTGTATTACATGAAAATTATATTTTTTGCATTTCAATTGGAGCTGAAATCTAAACTCGATGTTATGTGCAAATGCCAAATTGAAAAACTCGTTATAGAAATCTAATGCGCCAGCTCCATTTCGTCATAATGTTTGTATGTAGTGAGACTTCAAACGAGTGTGAAACAAATTCTACAAATCTTAGTTTCACAACATACACGACTGTATTCTCAATCTGCATAAAAATTTTTTTTTACCATTTGCTCACTTGAATTCATATCAACAGATCATATAATTTTGTATCTTTACGGGCAAATTTACATTTTTCTTACTTAATTATCCAATTAGTTCACACAGTTTCTTAATGGAAATATAAATACGTTCATTCAATTGACGAGATTTTTCAACTAAACAAGTTTCAGAAATCATCAAACCGATAAATTAGCTTATAAATGAAAAAAAGAAAAAGATTTCATCGAAATTAATTTCTTTGATTTATTTAAGAATTATAAGTTATTACTACATGAATAAATCGAAAACAGTCCCTTAACGATATTTTCTCATTTAAATTCGTAAATATTTTAAATAAATATGTGTGTGTGTGAATGCGATGAAAATAATGTACTATTAATTAAAATGAATTTTGTTTTTCAACGAATTGAAACTAATAATTTTCATAAAAATATAAATATAATTAGGAATTTTCTGAATTAAATTTTTTATTAATATTTGAAAAGCATAAATAATATTCGATAAAAAATAATAATAGTTATATTTCAAAAAATTAAAGAAATATTTTCGATCACTAACGGGTCTCAATACTTTTGGAAAATCATATCTACAGATCAGAAGGATCTATTTACCAAAGCAGTATTTCAAATTTTCATAAGACTTTCATCGTATACAAACTTCAATTAACTATAGATTATATCAGAAAAGTAATATGAAAGTTAAGTCCGAAAATTTCAGAACTCATTTACTTTATATTATTAATAAATTAATATAAATATTAAGAAAATTTTAAATTAAATTATCAAAAATTAAAAAAAAAAAATCATTTTTCCTTAAGCCTTAAAAATATTGTAGTAACATTACTTTTATAAATATTATTAGTGAATTGAAAGTTAAGAAAAACCTTATTAATCATAATTATTTGACCAAATTATTATCCGAATTCCCATAAGCTTTCTATATTTATTTAATAATATCATTATGTAATTCATATTATTCCAATATATAAATCAATCAAAATTTGCATCTATAAATCATTAATAAATTAATTGAATTATATCCAATCAGTGCTTGGAATAAAAAGATGAAATCGTTTCAAAATCTATTTCAGCACATTGATTTTAATTATCTCTCATTTATATTTTAGACTACGTATTACTTTCTCCATTGGCTGATTACTATTTCAATTTATTACATTGAATAATCGATACAATATTCAATATTTTACCATTAAATTCATACTCGATTAAAAAATTTACTAGAAAATTTTTTTTTTTTTTTTTTTTATTCCTTATTTTATATAAAAACTTAAAAACGGAATAAAAAAAGGAAATTATACTTATTATTATTATTATCAATTTATAAGAAACTTACCGATGACTACAAGGATATTAGCATAAGATAAAGATTAAACAATTTCTTCGGTATAAGAGCGGAAGGAACATATATATATATATGTATGAATGCGTGTGTACGCGTGTGCGCGCGCGCGCGCGTATTTAAGCGCGTAGACATATTTATTTAGAGTATGAAGCGCTCGTTGAATTATTTAAAAGTAAAATCTGAATTAAAAATCTAAATGCACGAAACATAATAATTTAGAAAATAATATGGGAGAGGAAAATATTAAATAAAGTGTACAACAAAATATATTGAAATAATGTCTTGATGGTACAGTTGAGGAGCCTCGTGTTCTAATATTTTTAAAATAAACTCTTCCATCCTTTCACTTTCTTATTCTTTCCTGAGCCTTTCCTCAACCCTTGGACGGTTATATTATCAGAATTACAGAGCGTCTCTCAGCCTCAGGCGATGCCGGCTAGTCAAACAAAAGAGCTTAAAATATCGTCGCTTGGTAGCCTTGCCTTTTTAACTCTCCCCCCCCCCTGCCCCACCCCCTGCCACCCCTTTGCACTTTTCCCACTCCTGTTCCTTCGTCCTCATCAAGTCCTTCCTTTTGCTTATCTTTGAGTTTATTCGTCGATCTTGTGCCGAATCGACCCCTTTATACTTGCACTGAACTTAGAATATATATATATATATATATATTTAAAATAGGTTTTTCTCCCGTCCTCGATATTATTGAATTTCGTGCGAATAATCGTAAAGAAAATTTCGCAGTTCTTGCTTCACGAATAATAATAACATTCATAATTATTTTATGTCTAACTTCTAATCTCACGCTCTGTATATATTTATACATATATTTATATATATATATATACATCTTCCAATGTTTTCCAAAAACTTTCCTCTCCTTAATGTTAGTATTGCTCAGATGAGCCTGGGAATTATCGTTATTGAACACAAAATTATATTTTCAATCAGCGAATCTAAATGACATGCATTGCAGTACAATATCGCGCGTTCCTCAATAAGCAGAAGACATTTTCAATTTAGTAGTGCCGCAATTAATGAAACACCTTTAATATGTAACACCTTAAGGGAAATTATTTTAAATATTCCAAAGAAGCCATTGCACCATGATTTTCAGAAAAAGCACGTATTTGCATATCCGACATTCCAGCGAATGGAACGAAATGACTGGCATATTTCGATGAAGTAACATAACCACAAGTTGAAAGATCGTAAAGGCCATGCACGAAGTGTGAGCGTTCTCCGCGTGTGAGAGAGGGTCTCGCGTATATGTGAGGGCACTTGGTTATCCAGGTGTACGTTATCCACGACAGTAACGGGACTCGAACGAGACACCGAGAGAGCCGATGCTGCAAAGATATGAAAGCACGATTTCACGGTCAGCTAGTTATCGGCGCATAACAACGAACCTTCTTGAGGCGACACTTTGCCTGCCTGTCGTCAATCTCCCAGCGAGATAGGAATTAGAAAACAAGACTGAGCAGCCCAAGCAAAATCATGGCTTTTTACTTTGCTCTAATCGCCACTACGCGCAACTAAAGCATAAAGCATCAACTGATAGCGTACAACGAGTAAATCGTGCATGAGGCGCTGGCCCCATGATATATTACCGTCTGCCTCGATCATTAATAATTCCTATTTGATATATTGAAATATCAGATTTTGAGAAATATAATTGCGCCAATTTCGGGATACCATTGTGATCGTAGTGCTCGGTTATTTGTTAGGGAACAATGTTGAGAATTTTTAATCCATGATAAATGGATTTTTCTTACTAAATAAACTCGACGATCGAATTACATCTTAAAATTAAATTTACTACATTTAACAAAATGTTTTGTCACGATATAGTTACAAGTATCGCATTTTCGTACATTAGAACTTTTCTTTCTTTCTTCCTTTTGGTTCAAATTTTCTCTTAATTATATTTTATCTTTCTCTCTTATTAGCTTTTCTTCCTCAGATATTCGATGATGTTGAGTAAAATGTGTAAACTGTATCGCGTCTTCAAGCTTTTTATATGTGTACGGTAGGCAATGCGAATCTCGAAATGTTACATATTCGACCAGAACAAATTTTTTAATAATTGATTTACCGTGAAAAAGTGATTTCCAACGCTATTCCGTTACCCTATTACTTTCATATTTATTTATACCTCTAGCTATAACACAATTTATCAATTTTTTATATTCAACAACGCAAAGTAAAAAATAATTAATCTACCGTCGAATATAACCTAAATCGTAGAAAATGTTGGAATCAATTGAAATAGCTTTAATAGCGAAAATTCATTTTACAAAATTTATGCGTGTGAATCATTGGAATTATACATAGAAATTTATTGGTATAAAAAACATTATATAGAAGAGATAAAACATAAATCATGAGATAGTTTTATAATTTTTCTAACTTTCTCGCATAGGTGTAACTTTATTTTATAAATACTAGGATATGATATTTATGAAGCTATAAATATGTAAGTAATTTAATTTATCTTTAAATTATTATAAGTAATGTACAAATTATTACATTTTTTCATTCTTTTATATACATTTTTTACATCATGTGTAAATTTCAGTAACATTGGTTGGCAAGTGGAGAACGTGAAATGAAAGTAAACAGATTTATTTAATTTAATATTATTCTATTAATAAAAGTGCAATGCATAAATATGAATGTAAATGAATTTAATGAGGCTATCGAAAGTACTTATAGTTAAAATTGTTAGATGCACGCAGACTATGATGAAACAAGTAACTTATCAAAATAATAAAAATAAACAAAATTGATAAAATCTACTTGTCTAAACATTAACTCTAAATAAATTATAGAATAAATAAAAATACTTCGACTTGAAACTATACAAACACATGTACAAGACCATACCTTATGTATAGAGATATTAATAAAAATTTGAATCTAGCTGTAAAAGAAAATGATAAAAAAGAAAAATACAATATTTTACGCCTCTAACAAATTCATTTTTCACTACAAATTCAGTAAACTAATAACAATCTCCTTTTAAATGTCAATTTCATATTAAAAATATAAAAACGGTGTATTCTGTTGTATTAGTAATTGAATGATAAAAAAAAAATTAGAAAATCATTGGATGAAGTAAAATTTCGGTTATTATAAAGTCGCATACAAACCAATAAACGTTCTATTGAATGAAATAATATGGTGCAATTTATTCTAAAAAATGTGATTCTTTTTATTCCCGATTCATTTCTCTTATAGAAAATGCATGGAACAACTTGTAACAGCATTTTTTATTTACTTAATATTCAAAAGTCAGACATATTAGAAAAAGGAAACTTCTTTAATATAATTTTCAAATTATAAATCAAATGTAAGACTATTGTATAAACTTCAACAAGAAAATGATTTAAATTAATAAATACAGTCTATCTAGTTAACTAATAAAAACACTTTGCTCTTTTATTATAGTGAATTCTAAATAATTGTAAATTCAAAAAAAAAATTTTTTATTTTTACTGTATATTAAAATTTACGTAATATTAAATGCAAGATATATATATGTATATATATATATATA